>JAULAV010008536.1:0-163801 GCA_030789695.1 Scilla litardierei
TATCGCCATCTTCAACTGATAATATTTTTATATACCATTTTCTGAGCTTGGTGCTATTTCTATATTTTATAAAGGATATATATCTTTTTATTAATTGATAAGATTTTTTAGCCTAAATTTGTCTTCTCTTATTTTCCAGTTGAAGATGGCGATCTTTTTATTAAATGATATGATTTTAAGCATAATTTTGTCTTCTCTTATATTCGAGTTGAAGATGGCGATCTCCAGTTCTAACGGACATTTTTCGGATTTTTCTTAGCTTTGGGCTTTTTTCTACATTTTCTAGAAGATTTAATCTGTTTATTAAATGATACTAGTCATAACCCGTGCCCACAGGCACGGTTCATTTAAGATTTTTTTCCTGCGAAATCTTTATTCCCCAAAAATTATTTACACAACCAAACTTGTGCGGAACAACAAATTCGACGTAGAACAACAAATTCGGCGAGGGCGCCTTTGAGTTGGAACAACAAATTAGCATCAAAAAATTTAGCGGGGCGCGGTCGCCTTCGGCGCGAGAAATTATTCTCATCTTATTGCCACATGCATCAAAAAGACGGTGAGCCCCATGTTGAGGGGAGATCATTCGATCTGCAGCAGCATTCGGTCTGCAGCATTAAGTGCAAGTTAAAGTTTTTTCCTCGCGAAATCTTTGTTAGCCAAAAAATTATTTCAACAGCCAAAATTGCACAGAACAACCAATTAGCGTAAAAATATTTAGCGGTACAGGTGCCTTCGGTGCGGAACAACAGATTCGACGCCGGCACCTTCGACACGGAACAATAAATTAGCGTAAAAAAAGGCACAGAACAACAAATTCGATCTGCAAATTAGCGTAGAACACCAAATTAGTTTAAAAAAACTGCGCGGGTGCTTTCGTTGCGGGAAATTATTCTCATCTTGTTGCTACAAGCGTCGAAGAGACGGTGGGTCCCACGCTGTGGGAGAAATCATTCGATCTGCAGCATCATTCGATCTGCAGCATTAAGTGCAAGTTAAAATTTTTTTTCCAAATGCATTAATTGCGCGCACGCTGCTATTCCCCAGAAACATTCATTCCCCATAAAGTTTCATTTCCCTAAAAATGTTTCTCCCTCCAAAACTTTCCATAAAATCCTATCTCAACCATTCATTCCTCAAGATTTAATCCAAGCCGTCTTTCTATCAACCTGTTTGTCCTAGTCAGTTTGTCCTAGTCAGCCCTAGAATTTAAAAACAGTTGTGTTTTTATATATAGATGATTTTTGGCCTAATTTTTTCTTCTCTTTTTGTCAGTTGAATATTGCGATCCTGCAGTTCCAACGGACATTTGTTTCGATATTTCTTAGCTCGATGCTATGTTCTACATTTTATGGTAGATACGAATCTTTTTATTAAGTGATATGATTTTTGGACTAATTTTGTCTTCTTTTATTTTTAGTAGACGGTGGCGATCTCTCGGTTCCAATGCACATTTTTTTGGATTTTTCTAAGCTCCGAGCTATTTTCTACATTTTCTATATGATCTGAATCTTTATATTAAATAATATGATTTTTATAACCTAATTTTGTCTTCTCTTATTATTCAGTTGAAGATGGCGATCCACAGGTTCCAGCAGACATTTTAGCTGATTTTTCTGAGCTTGTGGATATTTTTCTTCATTTTCGAGAAGTTATGGATCTTTGTATTAAATGATATGATTTCTTGAACTAATTTTTTCTTCTCTTATTTTTTCAGTTGAAGATGGCGATCTCCATGTTCCAACGAATATTTTTGCGGATTTTTCTGAGCTCGGTGCTATTTTCTACATTTTTTAAAAGTTATGAATATTTATATTAAATGATATGATTTTTATAGCATATGTTTGTCTTCCCTTATTTTTCAGATGAATATGGCGATATCCCGGTTCCCTAAGAAAGCAAGTCTACCCTCGTTCTAGAGCTAAAGTGACGAAAGATTGTTGAATAAGTCATCGAAGACGGCTTTTAAATAATAAAGGTTATAGAGTCATTTTTAAGTCATTCCCATGTAAGAAAGTCTGACAGCCAAAGGGAAAGGACTTGATAAAGAAAGTCCAATCTAGTGCTAAATATCTCGTAAGTAGGGTTTTAGATTCAACCAGCACCACGGGATAGAGAATTTCATAAAAATATTCCGGTGCGGGTAAGCTATTCTCTTGTTCTAGCATAAGTTAGTACCCCGCTGTCAAGTAAGGAAGTTCAAAGCAAGGTTAGATGAGAAGTAATTCCCTAGGGATATAATTTCATATAGTAAGTAAGCCAACCTGCTAATCCCTAAATCTAGAGCTAGAAAAAAGGTAGGGTTGGCAAAGTGAACTTTCTTATGGATTAGCTTGTCAAAGAGTGGATTAGAGGTTTTAGCGTGGAAATACTTATAATAGAACGAGCACGAGGGTTACTTACTAACATGGGATTGGTGAGTTTGTCAGCACGGACTGAGAACGCTTATTCATTGGCATATTCTATCACCTTCTGCTAGCTCTTTATCATCTTGAACTTCCGGACTCGCACCTGGATTAGCTTAATAGAACCGGTTGGAGAGTTAAGGGGAGGGAATTACTTTCTCTAGAAAGAGTGGACTTCCTTACTCTATAAATATCTATCAAAGGGAGATGAAAAAGTAATAGCACCTCGAGCCCTGGGTTAGCTGGTTTGCTTACTGGACAACAAGGTTGGCCGACTCTGGGGATTATTCCTACTCTTACTTCGACGGACATTTTTGCGTATTTTTTTGAGCTCTGTGCTGTTTTCTACATTTTATGGAAGACATTGAACTTTTTTATTAAATAATATGATTTTTATAGCCTTCGTTTGTCTTAACTTATTTTTTCAGTTAAAGATGTCGATCTTCCGGTTCGAACAGACATTTTTGCAGATTTTAGCTTGAGACTATTTTTCTAAATTTTCTAGAAGATAATTATCGTTGTATGCAATGATATGATTTTTTTGGCCTAATTTTGTCTTCTCTTTTTTTACTTTGAAGATGGTGATCTCCCGGTTCTAATGGACACTTGTGCGGATTTATTTTGAGCTAGGGATATTTTCTATATTTTTTTGTATAATATGAATCTTTATATTAAATGATATGATTTTTATAACCTAATTTTGTCATCTCTTATTTTTCAGTTAAAGATAGCGATCTCCAGGTTTCCAGTGACATTTTTGCGAATTTTTTCTGAGCTCAGTGCTATTTTTCTACATTTTCGAGAAGTTATGGATCTTTTTATTAAATGATATGATTTTTGTCCTAATTTTGTTTTCTCTTATTTTTCAGATTAAGTTACCGATCTCCCGGTTCCATCAAACATTTTTGCAGTTTTTTCTTAGCTCTTGACTATTTTCTAAATTTTCTGTAAGATATGTATCTTTAAATTAAAAGATATGATTTTTCTAGCCTATATTTGTCTTCTCTTATTTTTCAGTTGAAGATGGTGATCTCCCGGTTCAAACAGACATTTTTGCGGATTTGACTTACTTCAGAGCTATTTTTTGTATTTTCTAGAAGATATGCATCTTTTAGTTAAATGATATGATTTTTTTGCCTAATTTTTCCTTCTCTTATTTTTCAATTAAAGATAGCGATCTCTCTGTTCCAACGGATATTTTCGCAGATTTTTCTGATCTCGGGGCTATTTTCTGCATTTTCTGGAAGATATGGATCATTTTATTTAATGATATCATTTTGGCCTAATTTTAACTTTCTTATTGTTTACTTGAAGATGGCGATCACCCTGTTCCAATGGGTATTTTTGGGGATTTTCTTTGTTCCGGGATATTTTCTATATTTTATTGAAGATATGAATCTTCTTATTAAATGATATGATTTTTAGCCTACTTTTGTCTTTTCTTATTTTTCAGTTAAAGATGGCGATCTGCGGTTCCAACGAACATTTTTGCGGATTTTTCTAAGCTCGAGACAATTTTTATACATTTTCGTGAATTTTAGATCTTTTTATTAAATGATAAGATTTTTTGGCATAAATTTGTCTTCTCCTATTTTTTAAGTTGAAGATGGCCATCTCCTGGTTCCTATGGATATTTTTACAGATTATCCTGACCTCGGGGCTATTTTTGAAATTTTCTTGAAAATATGGATATTTTATTAAATGATATGATTTTTGGCGTAATTTTTTGGGCTCACCACGTCTTACTCCTGCGTGTGATGTCACTTAATTCTTCTCAAGACGTAATATCAAAAATTACTATTTAAACCCAATTAATTCTTTTGAGTTTTACAAATGTGGAAGGAAGCCTCATGCTATCGTGTACCAGACAAAATTTGGATTCAATAAACACATAAACTGCAACATACGCTTAAACATACATACGCATATGCACATCCTTAATACCTCAGACATATACATATTTTCAAGGAGAAAATATGGGCATCTTTTTATTAATTGATATGATTTTTATAGCCTAAATTTGTCTTCTCTTATTTTCCAGTTGAAGATAGCAATCTTTTTATTAAATGAAATGATTTTTTTGCCTAATTTTGTTTTCACTTATATTCCAGTTGAAGATGTCGATCTCCCAGTTCCAACAAAAATTATTGTGAATTTTTCTGTGCTCCGGGCTATTTTCCACTTTTTGGAAAATAAGAATCATTTTATTAAATGATATGATATTCTGGCCTAATTTTGTCTTCTCTTATATTTCGGTTGAAGATGGCGATCTCACGGTTCCAACGGACATTTTTGCGGTTTTTTCTGAGCTCTCGGCTATTTTTCACTTTTTGGAAGATATGTATCATTTTATTAAATGATATGATATTTTGGCCTAATTTTGTCTTCTCTTATGTTTCGGTTGAAGTTGGTGATCTCTCGTTTCCAATTGGACATTTTTGCGGATTTTTCGGAGCTTGGGGCTTTTTTGTACACTTTCTTAAAGATAAGAATCTTTATATTAAATGATTTGATTTTTATATCCTAATTTTCTCTTCTCTTAGTTTTCAGTTGAAGATGGCGATCTCACAGTTTCAACAGACATTTTTGTGGATTTTTCTGAGCTCCAGGCTATTTTCTACATTTTATTAAAGATATGGATCTCTTTATTAAATGACAAAATTTTTGTAGCCTAATTTTGTCCTCTCATGTTTTTCATGTTAATTTGGCGATCTCCCGGTTCCAACGGACATGTTTGCGGATTTTTCCTTAGCGTTGGGCTTTTTTCTACATTTTCTTGAAGATGTGAATCTTTTTAATAAATGATATGATTTATGGCTTAATTTTGTCTTCTCTCTTTTTTCAGTTGAATATTGAGAACTCCCGATTCCAACGAACATTTGAGCAATTTTTCCGAGCTCGGTGCTATTTTCTACATTTTATGGCAGATTTGTATCTTTTTATTAACAGATATGATTTTTGGCCTAATTTTGTCTACTTTTATTTTTTGTTGAAGATGGCGATCTCCCGGTTCCAACGAACATTTTTTCGGATTTTACAGAGCTCCGAGCTATTGTCTACATTTTTTGTTGATATGAATTTTTATATTAAATGATATAATTTTTATAACCTAATTTTGTCTTCTCTTTTTATTCAGTTGAAGATGGCGGATCTCCCAGTTCCAACGGACATTTTTGTCGATTTTTCTGAGCTCGGGGCTATTTTTCTACATTTTTGGGAAGTTGTGGATATTTTTATTAAATGATATGATTTTTGACCTAATTTTTCCTTTTCTTATTTTTTCAATTGAAGATGGCAATCTTTCGATTCCAACGAACATTTTTGCTGCATTTTCTGAGCTCCGAGCTATTTTCCACTTTTTGGAAAATATGTTTCATTTTATTAATGATATGATATTTTGGCCTAATTTTGTCTTCTCATATTTTTCAGTTGAAGATGATGATCTCCCAGTTCTAACAGACATTTTTTGCGGATTTTTTTGAGCTCGAGGCTATTTTGTACACTTTCTGGAAGATAAGAATCTTTATATTAAATGATATGATTTTTATTTCCTAATTTTTTCCTCTCTTATATTTCAGTTGAAGATGGCGATCTCCTAGTTCCAACAGACATTATTGAAGATTTTTTTGAGCTCCGGGATATTTTCTACATTTTATTGAAGATATGGATCTCTTTATTAAATGACAAGATTTTTGAAGAGTAAATTTGTCTTCTCATATTTTTATTTGAATATGACGATCTCCCTGTTCCAACGGACATTTTTGTAGATTTTTATTAGCTTTCGGCTTTTTTCTACATTTTCTCGAAGATATGAGTCTTTTTATTAAATGATATGATTTTTTGGCTTAATTTGGCTTCTCTTTTTTTCCGTTGAATATTGCAAACTCCCGGTTCTAACGGACATTTGTGCCGATTTTTCTGAGCTCGGTTCTATTTTCTACATTTGTGGCAGATATGTATCTTTTATTAAATGATACGATTTTTGGCCTAATTTCGTCTTCTTTTATTTTTCAGTTGAAGATGGCGATCTCCCGGTTCCAACGGACAGTTTTTCGGATTTTTTTGAGCTCTGATATATTTTCTACATTTTCTATATGATTTGAATCTTTATATTAAATGATATGATTTTTATTACCTAATTTTGTCTTTTCTTATTATTCTTGTTTTCCTTTTCCTTTTCCTTTTTCTTTTTCTTTTTTTTTGATCCAACACTTCAATCAACCACTCCTCAAGCATAAACCAAGCGTATATCCAAGGCCAAATCCCATAAAATTGAAAACCAATCTACACTAATGACTTAATATAACTCGTGCATCACAAAGTTTGCACAAAACTAATCCAAATCACATCGAAGACAAAATTCATCGAATTATGCACTATTTTTTTCAGTGGCATATTACAGATGATCTCATGAAAAACTAATAAAATGCATGCCAATCACAATTTAGGAGTTTGAACATAAGATTTGAATCCAAATGTATGCATGAATATGAAGCATGTAAGGGACTAAGCACAAAGCTAGTAAATGAGCAAGGAGGGTCAATGATATACTCGCAAGATATTGGTGATGTCAAAATGGATGTCGGCAACAAAAAAATTTTTAAACAAAAACAACTAACGAACATCCTAAAACCACATATAACTCCCCCCAACTAAAGTCAAACATTGTCCTTAATGTTGAAAGAGAATATGTTTTTTGAATTAAAACTATCCTAGAAAGCATAGAAAGTGCAAAAATTTAAATTTTCTACACTACTGGATAGAAGTCACCGGGGTCAAAAGGCGGATCACGGATGTCCAATGGTTGAGGAAGTAGCTCAATTAGATCCTTACGCTCCTTTGCGAGCGTCTTCACTCCACAAATCACTTTGGACCCTAGCAACACAACTCCAAGCATCTCTCTAAAATGTGCGACCATGTCCTGCAAGAGATGAGCTGTATCAATCCAAAGTGGGCACCATTGCCTTTCGACGAAATTGACCCCGAATATAATCGTCAAAGTAAAATAAAGAATTTGAAATATGTTTACGAAAACTCCCTAAAATGGTTGCATCCATCTCGGTACGATACTCCACCACGGGGAAAGGAATGAATGATCTTGGGACAAGACCAGGGGAAGGCACGTTTCAGGCTCTACAAATATGATTGATGAGCTCGTGGCCCTACTTGGCTCCTCCTGTCTATCCAAAATGTCACGCTCTTCCTCTCCATCTTTGCACACAACACCTGCGAGGGAAGAAGAATCTGAATCAGATAATAAAATTTTTTGAGTGTTTGGATTACCTTCTCCCAAGCAAGAGGCAAGCAATGCAAGACTCGAAATGATCTCCTGAATATACTGGCTCCGAGTCTCCATGCTCCGGAGAAAACATCAGGATTGAGCCTCATGTGTCTGAATAAGCAATTGAAGCTCATCACCCAAGGGTTGCAAAGGTGCGTCCATGCTTGGTTCTCTTTGGTCAAGGCACGCTCCAACGGCATCACAATGAAGCTCTAACGGCTCACCCCCTGAAGTCCCATCCAATGGTCAGTCCATATCCTCCATAGACTCCAGGTACTCCCAAGCATCCTCAGGTGACATGTCAAATAGAGCTCCATCGTCCATCATCGACATGTAGTCCTGCATCTCTTCCCGCAGTCCCTCGTAGAAGAACGGGAAAAAACGGGCCATCGTGAATCCATGATGTGGACAACTGCTTAATAAATACATGAACCTCCTCCAAGCTTGATAGAATGATTCACTGTCAATTTGAGCAAAGCCGGTAATTTTGAGCTTCAAAGAAGTGGTCATGTGCAAAAAAATGAAAGTGCATCATACAAAGAATTTATGCCGTTAAAGTCCATAGCTTTTTTGAATTTTTATAAAAGAAAATGAACATAAAGATAGCAAAGGACTCAAAAGTGAAAAATAAATAAGGATGAAAGATAATAGATGTAAGATAAAGAATAAAAAAGACTCACACTAAATAGTAGGATGTATCACACCAAAATTTCCTAAATCAATTAAAAATGTAAATGCAAAAACCGTTGTCCTCGGTAACGGTGCCAATTGCTTGAACCCGTCTCAAGTATGTGATGCTTGAGCGCAACTCCCAAGTGTAGGAGGACGTCAAGTAATAAATTTATATCCGGTGAGACCGGGTCGGATCACATGGACAAGTCGTTTTGCAATCGCAAGTTCAATTAATAAAAGAGAGGTATATGCGAAGCTACAACCAGCTAAGCTAACGGTGGAAATGTATGTGAAAATGTGTGTGAAACCATCTACCAAATCAACAACCTAGGGTGGAAGATCGGGGAGGAAAATAGGGGAGGAAGCTTGTGCGGTGTGTGGGGATGTGGTTGTAAGCATATGGGTTCAATCCGAGGATAACTCAATTGTCTTTTCGACTAAGGAATGAGAAATTGGTGGATGTGGCATTTTATCGAACACATGGTGTGCAATGAAAGTATGGTATGGAAAATTGAGATAATAAACAGCCAAGCATATATGAATGGTACCACTAGGCAAACACCACTCGAGGGATACCCATTAGGGTCCCTAATTCAAAGTATATCCCAAAAATCCTACCATATAAACTTTAGAATATGCTAGAATTGAAATTCCATAGCCCAAGCAAGCAACATCACCACACAACCACACACAATGAGATCTAGCTACTCATAGCAATAAAAGAGACATTTTCATCTCTAAAAACCATCATCCAATATTACTACAATAACCAAAATCAAATTAAAAAAAATAAAGGGAAGAGATCACCAAAGATTTCTCTTAAGAAAATACAACTTTCCCTCCAATGATTGTGCTTATCTAAGCTTTCTTGCTCCTCTCCAATGGCCTCTAACCCTAAGAATGAAGAAGAAGGAGAGTGAAATGAGGGGAATAGAGGGGGAGAAGCCCTAGATATATGCTCAGAAATTCGGGTCTAGAAACAGCACTAACGGGTCGGATCCGTGCCCAAAACCCGCAACTAAAGCACAAATCAGCAGAAATTTTCAGCACCGTCACCCTGTCTTGCGAAAATTCTAGAAAAATCATCCGACCTCGAAATGATGTGTTCCAAGCGGCGATGGCACCATAACAAAGTGTACTACTACTAAAAAATATCATTAGGCCGAAATATACACTGGAATGATAGCAGAAATCTTCACAAGAGGGGAAAAGAAGAATTTCCAGACCAGAAATTTTCAGCACCGTCACCCAATCTTCCAAAAAATGCAGTAAATTTCTCTGACCTCCAAAAATTCTGGAAAAATATGCGTTGGAATTGGGACTTCACGAACTTCAACTGATAAATAATAGGAGACTAAGATTATGATGCTAATAAGCTGTAAATATTAGGTTTTATGCATATAAAAACGATAAGCTCCAAAATTAAGTGATATCATCAAAATGCGTGTATCGGAGCCAAAATAAACACAAATTATGCACAAAATGCCATCTAATGAGGGGTAAAATATGCAATATTGAACCATAATCATGTAACATATTCATGTCTCGGATTCCTATGCCAGGCTCAAAGTTCACGAAGTTCTCTTGAAATTTAGTCTACCATCTTTTCACTCGTTATGACCTTAAAATTTAAATGAGACTGGAATCAAGAAAGGAAAAGGAAGAATAAAAGTGGTGGGTGTGTTTGTGGAGATTAAAGAAAAAGGTGAAAGCAAGAAAAATAAAAGCATAGTGTTTTAAAAGAAGATTATAATGATCACAATCATGATCACGATAATACGATGTATGGATAAGAGATAAATGATTGAGGTATATTATCTTAGTTAATTTACTTATGTAGTGGTTATGAAGTTTACTAAATAATTTGGTATTCATGAAATAATTTATGCATTTATATTTAGGTTTATGTTTATGTTTTGGAACCATCAAACTCATTTTAATTACGGGTGTTAGAATTGAAACAAGAATATTTGAGTTAGAAATTAGATTTGTGTGTTTATTCGTTATACAATTTTGCTTGATTACATCTTATAGGTCCACTATTTGTCCTTAATTATTCATTATTCTATATTTAAGAAATTCTATAGTTCTATGATAGGCTAGTTGAAGTTGTTTAAAATAGCGCAAGAGCTAACTTATCATATAATATTCAACAGGTCGCAATATCGTTGGAAAATGAAATTTGATACAAAGCACAATTTGACAACTATGATAATTTTCTTTTTGTACGAACTCATCAATCACCCAAACTGGACCACTTTTCCATGTTTGATTGGATATAAAATATAAATTCCAACAAACTTCATATATGTCCATAGATGATTAGATACATATTTTTTGTTTGACTTTCCTACCTCCTTTACATGTTGGTAAGGTAAATTGTTCAGCAAGGAAGTTTTTTCATGCGTCAAGTTGTAAAGTCATACTACTTTCAATTTATTTTTAAACATAGCATGGCATACCCCATCCTCAATGGAGCAGGCTCTCACCTTGCCTGCAAGAAATAAACCAAGCTTGTCTACTTACCATATTGAATTTAAGGCTCATTGAACCATGGCCTTTATAACCACTTCTTAGGAATTCAGCAATGCCTAAATATGCAATACACATCGATATAAATTGATAGACTAGAACCTAATTTGAGCCAAAAAAAATACAAACCCTAAATGAGTATGGTTCTAACTTATTTACTATATATCATAATCATCTCCCTCTTCAATGTGGGACTAATCTAACACCATATCCCATTTTAACATCTTATCAATCCACTCTAACCATGGCTACTTCCTAATTCCCATCATCAATTCTCTGAGAGAGAAGAACCAACATTATTATCATCAGCTCATTTGTCATTAATTATAACATGAATTTCTAGTCATCAATGTTGTAAAAGTCTACTGGCACCGATGCTAGCGACACTCGCTTAGTGTTATGATTATTGTCCTCAAACTACTATAAGGTGGTACTCGCTAATCTGAACCAATCCTAGGTCGTGACTTATGATGGGGAGTGTGATGTGCAACCTGAAGACCCTCTTGCACCGCGAGGTGCTACCCCGGACCGTGTCCAAAAAGAAGGAAGCGTGACAGGGACTCAGGATCCATTTAAATAATAGAACATGGTATGGAAATCCTCCCAGATACTGGTCGAAAGACAGGCTCCAATCGCTTCCACACTCCAGCAATCATAAGTTTTCCCAAGCCCTCAACGAGCCATGTTAAATTAATTAGTTAACATTTTAGTGTCGTGATGTAGCCTAAGTTTAACATCATTTAAACTACGTAGTCAAGGTGGTCCACTGACATACATATAGTAGTAGCCAGACATTATATGAGCCAATTCTCAATCCACATTAGCCATTCATTATCAGTGATATCTCGAGTAATATCCTATGGACTATGCAATTTAACATAACATTAAACTTCTCGCATGGATAAAAACAACTTCCCAAAAAGAGTATTCCAAGCTAACTATCACGTAAGCTAAACATGTGACAACTGGAAATATACGCACAACTAGGCAATAGATGCAAAAATATTTATTTGAAAAGGAACTGAAATTGACGTCTTTAGTATTCTGAAAATTATAAACAGATGTATCAGATTAGGGTTTTCATCACATGGCGGGGAGAACCTGAGCCTGCTTTAAAATCCACGGGGTTTTAGCAAGATACCAGGGGATAACGACCAAAACAGCAGGGTAATGGAGCCCAAATCCTAAGTAATCCACACTGAAACCCAAAACAGCAAGCGAGGAAACCAGCCGAACCTAACAACAAGCAAGAAAACCAACCAAACCCCAAAAACAGCAAGCAAACGCCAAGCGAACCCAAACAGTAGGCAAGAAAGCAACCGAACTTAACAACAACTCAGGAGTTCCCAAAGCAGCACGCAAGGGACAAGCCAAACCCCAAGCTGAAACCCCAAAACAGCAAGCAAAGGCCAACCAAACCTAGCACAACCCAACGCCGAGACCCCGTGACCCCACATCACGCAGGCGGGGATCCAACCCCAACCCACAAGATAATTGTAGGGAATCAAACCCTAACTCATCCCCAAATCATCCTTTCTCGTATGTTAAAAATCCAATTTTCTGCACACATACCAACGATTTTATCTCAAATTTAAGCATGCAATAATCGAAATTAAAACTGAAGCGTAGGGGAGAAGAGTCTACCATAGATCGTTGAAAATCAAAAGAAATCGAAGAATTAAAAACCCATAGCAAGATCTAGTCTGTAGTCTCAAGAAATCAACGCAGATCTGAAAAGCTCTGAAATATGGAAAATAAGTTATAGTGTTGCATAGCCATGAAGAAGGAGAAGATGAAGAGTGTTAATAGTAGTCGAAGAAACCTGTAGAGGATGCATGTCGTCAAGCAAGGGGACATGACAACCTCGGAGAGGCCCAGTAGGGCGTTGGTTGATCGCATGAGAAGGACGAGAGGGGGAAATGCTCATGGCACTTCATACAAGAGGAGATGACGAGAGGGGTGCCGTCGAAAGCCTTAGTGGGCTTTATTGTTGTTGTTGTTGAGAGAGAGAGAGAGAGAGAGAGAGAGAGAGAGAGAGAGAGAGAGAGAGAGAGAGAGAGAGAGAGAGTCGATCGTGTCGAAAGCCCCAATGGGCTTGACGCATGAAAAATGAGAGAGGGGGAGGGGAAATTAAGGAGCCCCACGATGGGCTTCGTGAGTCGGCCGAGAAAAGAAGGGGGAAATAAAGAAATGGGCCCATTACATTTTACCCACCTTACAAAAAATTCCGTCCTCAGAATTTCTAGAACAATATACTATTAACCAAACATAAAAGAAATCTAACAAACAATTGGCAAAAAAAATGAAGATTAGTTCAAACAACTGATAACACAATCTAAGATCTCGGGGTGTCCATCTCCATCGTTGCCATGATATAAGCCTGGTAGTTCTGAGGCTATGGTGGTGGATGTTGCTCAACTTGTCTTGGACAGTTACCAACGGAGTGATCTGATGCACCACATATCAGACACAGTTTGTTCTAGCAATGATAATCTCTTTTTCATGTGTCTGGATCGGTAACAGTAGTCACATATCCAAGGGGATTGAGGGCTGGTTTTTGTCCCGGTCTTCTTGAATGTTGTGGTATGCTCCGTCTGTATGGTGGCCTTCTCTCGTTCTTCGATGTGAGCGTTTACTGGTGGCACTGAAGGTCGTCAGCTTTGCTATGCTGCAACGGTCAGAGGTGGACGTCTTGGAGGGGCCCCCACCTGTCGCTGTCGTTTTCAATCCCTCTATACGTACTCATACTCTCGAGATGTGGAGAGTACGTCAGCATGAGTCCTCAATTTGAACCCGACCAGCTTGTCACGAATATCGATGTTCATGCCTTGCTAAAATATCGTGGCCCAAGCCAAAGGGGTAGACACCATGTCCTTGGCAAACCTGTAACACCAATTGTTGGCAAATACATATGTACGACAAGGTTAACTGTCATGCATTAAAATACGCACATGCTGAGATTAGAAAATTCAGCGTCGTACTCCTCTACAGTTATAGAGCTCTGCTTCAGGTCCATAAACTGTGTCTCGAACTTCATTTATGCCTCTGGTGAGAATTATTGGGCATTAAATGTCTCCTTAAATGTAGCCCAAAAGATCGGCTGCACCAATCGGTCCTCTACAGAATCCCTCCAGTTTCTAGCCTCTCTGGTCAGTTGCAGCTTCACCATGCTAACCCACAAAGATGTAGGTGCGTGCACTACCTTTAGCTTGTCGGTGATCTAGCTCAGCCACTCCTCTGCAGCCTGAGCATCATCTCATCTAGTAAAAATCGGCGGGCGTAGCGATCGAAACTGTTGCACTCTTCCATCCTTCTTAGGTTTTTCTTGTATAGCTTGGACCATCTCTCGCAAAGCCTGATCCGAGATTTGATGCATCACGTTTGATCCAGAGTTGCATTTCCTATCTCCCGATCTTGATCCCAAAGTGTTTTCGGCCATAGCCGCTCTATTAGATTTCTCTACGTCTTTTGCGAATGAAAACTTTCATACGCATATATCCATAAGGTAGATTGAGTCAGTCGAGTATCGTTCTTCCTGCCTGCTCAATACTGTTCACGAGTTGGTTGGGCAGACCTGTATGGGCCACCACTTTGTAATGACCGTATCCCGGTTGCCGTCACATTTATGCGATTACATGTAGATCCTATTGGCACATTGAATTCAATGTGGAACAGAGCAGAAAGAAATAAAGATTCGCATATCATAAGATGTTAACAAGGTTCTGAACAGTTGAAGACGGCAATCTCTCTGTTGCAACAGACATTTTTGCAGACTTTTCTGTGCTCGGTGCTATTTTCAGTATTTTATTGAAGATATGGATCTTTTTATTAAATGATATGATTTTAAGCCTAATTTTTTCGTCTCTTATTTTTCAATTGAAGATGTCGACTCCCGGTTCCAACGGACATTTTTGCGGATTTTTCTTTGCTCGGGACATGATATGATTTTTTTTGGCCTAATTTGGTCTTCTCTTATTTTTCTGTTGAAGATGGCGATCTCCTGATTCCAATGGACATTTTTGCTGAATATTCTGACATTTGGGCTATTTTTGCAGATTATTCTGACATCGGGGATATTTTCTAAATTTTCTGAAAGATATGCATCTTTTATTAAATGATATGATTTTTGACCTAATTTTGTCTTCTTGTGTTTTTCAGTTGAGATGGTGACTTGCAGATTCCAATAGATATGTTTGCAAATTATTCTGACCTCGGGGCTATTTCCTAAATTTTCTTGAAGATATGCACTTTTTATTAAATAATATGATTTTTGGCCTAATTTTGACTTCTCTTATTTTTTTTGGCGATTTCCCAGTTCCTACGGACATTTTTGTGAATTTTACGCAACACGGTACTATTTTCTAAATTTTATGTAAGATATTGATCTTTTTATTAAATAATATGATTTTTATATCCTACGTTTGTCTTCTCTTATTTTTCAGTTGAATATGGCGATTTACCGATTCAAACAGACATTTTTAGTGATTATTCCTACACTGGGGCTATTTTCTACATTTATGGAAAATATGGATCATTTTATTAAATGATATGATTTTTTGGGCTAATTTTGTCTTCTTTTATTTTTCAGTTTAAGATGGCATTCTCCCAACGGAAATTTTTGCGGATTTTTTTAACCTAAAGGCTATTTTAATAATTTCTGGAAGATATGGATCTTTTTAATAAATAATATGATTTTTTTGTCTAATTTTGTCCTATCATATTTTCAGATGAAGAAGGCGATCTCCTAGTTCCAACTGACATTTTTGCAGATTTTTTAAGTTCGGCACAATTTTCTACATTTTATGAAAGAAATGGATCATTTTATTAAATGATATGATTTTTTGGCATAATTTTATCTTCTTTTATTTTTTTCAATTGAAGATGGCATTTTTTCGGTTCCAACGGATATTTTTGCAAATTTTTTTGACCTAGAGGCTATATTCTACATTTTCTAGAAGATGTGGATATTTTAATTATATAATTTAATTTTAAGCCTAATTTTGGCTTCTCTTATTTTTCAGATTAAGATGGCGATCTCCCGGTTCCAACGGACAATTTTGCGGTTTATTCTGAGCTCGTGGCTATTTTATAAACTTTCTGTAATATATGTATCTTTAAATTAAAAGATATGATTTTTATAGCCTAATTTTGTCTTCTCTTATTTTTCAGTTGAAGATGACGATCTCCTAGTTTAAACAGACATTTTTGTAGATTTTACTTAGCTCGAAACTATTTTCTGTATTTTCTGGAAGATATGCATGTTTTAGTTAAATGATATAATTTTTTACCTAATTTTAGCTTCTCTTATTTTTCAGTTGAAGATAGCGTTCACTCGGTTCCTACGGATATTTTTACAGATTTTCCGACCTCGGGTATATTTTCTGTATTTTCTGGAAGATATGGATCATTTTATTAAATAATATCATTTTGGCCTAATTTTATCTTCTCTTATTTTTCACTTGAAGATGGCGATCTTCCAGTTCTAACGGAAATTTTTGCGGATTTTACGAAGCTAGGTTCTATTTTCTACATTTTATGGAATATATGAATTTTTTATTAAATGATAAGATTTTTATATCCTACGTTTTTCTTCTCTTATTTTTTCAGTTGAATACTGCGATCTACCAGTTCCAGCAGACATTATTACTGATTTTTTATTAGCTTGGCTCTATTTTTCTTCATTTTATGGAAGATATAGATCATTTTATTAAATGATATGATTTTTTTGGCTTAATGTTATTTTCTCTTATTTTTTCAGTTGAAGATGGCGTTCTCACGGTTCCAACGGAGATTTGTACGGATTTTTTTGACTCAGAAGTTATTTTCTACATTTTCTAGAAGATATGGACCTTTTTATTAAATAATATGATTTTTGGCCTAATTTTATCTTCTCATATTTTTAAATGAAGATGGCGATCTCCTGGTTCCAACGGAAATTTTTGCGGATTTTACTGATCTCCAATCTATTTTTTATATTTTCTGTAAGATATGTATCTTTAGATAATTTAAATGATTTTATAGCCTAATTTTGTCTTATCTTATTTTTCAGTTGAAGATGGCGATCTCCCAATTCTAACGGATTGTTTTGCGGAAAGTTTTGAGCTCGGTGCTATTTTCTACATTTTATTGAAGATACTGATTTTTTATTAAATGGTATGATTTTTGTAGCCTAATCTTGTCTTATCTTATTTTTCAGTTGAAGATGGCAATCTCCCAATTCTAACGGATTGTTTTGCAGAAAGTTTTGAGCTCGGTGCTATTTTCTACATTTTATTGAAGATACAGATTTTTTATTAAATGGTATGATTTTTGTAGCCTAATTTTGTCTTTTCTTACTTTTCACTTGAAGATAGTGATCTCACGCTTCCAACGAACATTTTTGTGGATATTTCTGAGCTTGAAACTACTTTTCTACATTTTCAGGAAGTTATGGATCTTTTTAGTAAATGATATGATTTTTGGCCTAATTTTGTCTTCTCTTTTTTTCAGTTGAAGATGGTGATCTCCTATTTTCAACAGAAACTTGAGCGGATTTTTCTGAGTTCCGGGCTATTTCTAAATTTTCTGGACGATATGGATTTTTACATTAAATGATATGATTTTTATAGCCTAATTTTGTCTTCTCTTATTTTTTCAGTTAAAATGGCAATTTTCCAGGTCAAACAGATATTTTTGCAGCTTTTTCTAAGCTCGGCGCTATTTTCTACATTTTCTTGAAGTTATAGCTCTTTTTATTAAATGATATGATTTTTAGTATTAATTATGTATCCTCTTATTTTTAGTCTTAATCCCAATTCCATCAGACATTTTTGTTGATTTTTCTGAGCTCCGGGTTATTCCTAAACTTTCTATAAGAATTGTACAATTGACGACCTTTTTTTAAATTTGTCCTACGTGGCAGCTTTGTCCCAGTTATATTTTGGGTTGCTGACTGGGACTCTGACAAGGACAAAACAAACAAAGAACCGTAGCCACGTTCCACCTCACTTTTTCGCATCATTCAGTCCATTTGATTCAAACATCTCACGTACTTAACTGAGGAGTTAACTTACTAATCAGGGTCCTCTGATCCTCTGCATAGATTTGAGCTTCTAAGATTTGAGCTTTTTGTCTAAATTTTCGGGAAGATATTAGTCTTTTTATTAAATGATATGATTCTTTAGCCTAATTTTGTCTTCTCTTATTTTTCAGTTGAAGATGGCTATCTCCCATTTCCACGGACATTTGTGCAGATTATTCTAAGTTTCAGGCTATTTTCAAATTTTCTGGAAGATATGGATTTTTGTATTAAGTGATATGATTTTTATAGCCTAATTTTGTTTTCTCTTATTTTTTAGTTGAAGATGGCGATTTCCCGATTCCAACGTAAATTTTTGCGGCTTCTTCTAAGCTCGGGACTATTTTTCTACATTTTCGGGAAGTTATAGATCTTTTTAGTAAATGATATGATTTTAGGCCTAAATTTGTCTTCTTTTATTTTTTTCAATGAAGATGGCGATCGCCCGATTCCAACTTATATTTTTGCGGAGCATTCTAAGGTCTGGGATATTTTCTAAATTTTCTGTAAGATATGCATCTTTGTATTAAATGATGTGATTATTATAGCCTAATTTTGTCTTCTCTTATATTTCAGATGAAGATGGCGGTCTCCCGGTTCCAATAGACATTTTTGCAGATTTTTCTGAGCTCTACGCTATTTTCTACATTTTCCATAAGATATGGATCTTTTTATTAAATGATAAGATTTTATGGCCTAATTTTGTCTTCTCTTATTTTTCTGTTGAAGTGGGCGATCTCACATTTCCAATGGAAATTTTTGCGTATGCTTCTGAGGGTAGGGCTATTTTCTATATTTTCTGTAAAATAAGAATCTTTATATTAATTTTTATGATTTTTTGCCTAATTTTGTCTTCTCTTATTTTCCAATTGATGATGGCGATCTTTATATTAAATGATATGATTTTTGGCCTAATTTTGTCTCCTCTTATTTTTCAGATGTAGATGGCGATCTACCGGTTCAAACAGACATTTTTGCAGATTTTTCTGTGGTCAGTGCTATTTTCTATATTTTCTGTAAGATATGGACCTTTATATTAAATGGTATGGGCTAATTTTGTCTTCTATTATTTTTCAGTGGAAGAGGGCAATCTCCCTTTTCCAACGGAACTATTTTCAAATTTTTCTGAGCTTGGGGATATTTTTTATGTTTTCTGGAAGATAAAAATCTTTATATTAATTGATATGAAATTTGTTGCCAATATTGTCTTGTCTTATTTTCCAGTTGATGATGTTGATCTTTTTAATGAATGATATGATTTTTTGGCCTTATTTTGTCGTCTCTTATATTTCGGTTAAACATGGCAATCTCCCAGTTCCAATTACATTTTTTTCGGATTTTTCTAAGCTCTGGGCTATTTTTCACATTTTCTGGAAGATATGGAGCGTTTAATTAAATGATTTCTGAGAAGAAAAAATTAGGCAAAAAATGTCCAATGAAACAGGGAAATCGCCATCTTCAACTGAAATACAAGAGAAGACAAGATCGGAACCGGGAAATCGTCATCTTCATCTATAAAAATGTCTGTTGTAACCGGGAAATCGCCATCTTCAACTGATATGATTTTCATATACCATTTTCGGAGCTTGGTGCTATTTTCTACATTTTATAAATGATATGGAACGTTTTATTAACTGATATGATTTTTACAGCCTAAATTTGTCTTCTCTTATTTTCCAGTTGAAGATAGTGATCTTTTATTAAATGATATGTTTTTGCCTAATTTTGTCTTATCTTATATTCCAGTTGAAGATGGTGATCTCCCGGTTACAACGAACATTTTTGCGGATTTTTCTGAGCTTCGAGCTATTTTCCACCTTTTGGAAGATATGTATCATTTCATTAAATTATATGATATTTTGGTCTAATTTTATTTTCTCTTATTTTTCAAATGAAGATGGTGATCTCCCTGTACCAACGGACTTTTTTACGGATTTTTCTGAGCTCGGGGCTATTTTGTACACTTTCTAGAAGATAAAAATCTTTATGTTAATGATATGATTTTTATATCCTATTTTTTTCTTATTTTTTATTTGAAGATGGTGATCTCAAAGTTCCAACGGACATTTTTACGGATTTTTCTGAGCTTCAGGCTATGTTCCACATTTTATTAAATAAATGGATCCCTTTAATAAATGACAAGATTTTTGTAGCCTAATTTAATCTTCTCATATTTTTCAGTTGAATATGGCGCTCTTCCGGTTCCAACAGACATTCTCTGCAATTTTTTCTTAGATTTGGGCATTTTTTTCTACATTTTTGGAAGATATGAATCATTTTATTAAATGATATGATTTTTTGGCCTAATTTTGTCTTCCCTTTTTTCTGTTGAATATTGCGATCACCCGGTTCCAACAGACATTTATGCGGATTTTTCTGAGCATGATGCCCTTTTCTACATTTTATGGCAGATATATATCTTTGTATTAAATGATATGATTTTTGGCCTAATTTTGTCTTCTTATATTTTCAAGTTGAAGATGGCGATTTCCCGGTTCCAACGGACATTTTTCAGATTTTTCTGAGCTCCCAGCTATTTTCTATATTTTCTGTATGATATGAATCTTTATATTAAATGATATGAGTTTTATAACCTAATTTTTTTCTACTCGTATTATTTTGTTGAAGATGCAATCTCCCGGTTCCAACAGACATTTTTGTTGATTTTTCTGAGCTTGGGTCTATTTTTCAACATTTTTGAAAAATTATGCATCTTTTTATTAAAAGATATATGTTTTAACCTAATTTTTTCTTCACTTATTTTTTTAGTTGAAGATGGCAATCTCCCGGTTTCAACGAACATTTTTACGGATTTTTCTGAACTCCTGTCTACTTTCTACATTTTCGAAAAGTTTTGGATCTTTTTATTAATGATATGATTTTTATATTCTAATGATGTCTTCTCTTATTTTGCAATTGAAAATGGCGATCTTCTGGTTCCAACGGACTTTTTTACGTATTTTTTTGAGGTCGACGATATTTTTTACATTTTATGGAAGATATAGAATGTTTTATTAAATAATATGATTTTTATAGCCTACGTTTGTATTCTCTTATTTTTTCAGCTGAAGATGACGATCCTAATGTTGTCTTCTCTTATTTTTAGTTGAAAGTGGAGATCGCTCGGTTTCAACGGACATTTTCGCAGAATTTTCTTCGCTTAAGACTATTTTTCTTCATTTTCTGGAAGATATATATATTTTATGAAATGATATGATTTTGTGGCCTAATTTTGTCTTCGCTTTTTTTAATTTGAAGATGGCAACTCCTGGTTCTAATGGACATTTGCGCGGATTTTTTGAGCTCCGAACTATTTTCTATATTTTTGTATAATACGAATATTTCTATTAAACAATATGATTTTTATATTAAATAATATGGTTCCAAGGGACATTATTTTTCTGAGCTCGAGGCTATTTTTTTACATTTTCGATAAGTTATGAATCTTTTTATTAAATGACATGATTTTTAGGCCAAATTTTGTCTTCTTTTATTTTTCAGTTGAAGATATCGATCTCTCATTTCTAACAAACATTTTGCTTATTATTCTGACCTCGGGGATATTTTCTTAGTTTTCTATAAGATATCATTCTTTATATTCAATGAAATGGTTTTTATAGCCTAATTTTATCTTCTCTGATTTTTTAGTTGAAGATGTCGCACTCCCAGTTCCAACAGCAATTTTTGCAGATTTTTTTAAACTCGAAACCATTTTCTACAGTTTATTAAAGAAATGAAACTTTTTATTAAATGATAGGATTTTTATAGACTAAGTTTGTATACTCTTATTTTTAGTTGAATATGGAGATCTCCCGGTTCTAACAGAAATTTTTACAGAATTTTCTGAGCTCCGAGCTAGTTTCTACATTTTCTGTAAGATATGGATCTTTATATTAATGATATGATTTTTATGGCCTACTCTTGTTTTCTCTTATTTTTCAGTTGAAGATGGCAATCTCTCGGTTCCAACGGACATTTTTGCGGATTTTTCTCAGCTCGAGGCTATTTTCTATTCATTATTGAAGATAGTGACCTTTTAATTAAATGATTTAATTTTTATAGACTAAGTTTGTCATCTCTTATTTATTAGTTGAAAATGGCAATTTCCCGATAACGGGAATTTTTATAGATTTTTCTGAGTTCGAGGCTATTTTTCTTCATTTTTTGGAAGATACATATATTTTTATTAAATGATAGGATTTTTTGGACTAATTTTGTCTTCTCTTATTTTTTTCGTTAAAGATGGTGGTCTCCCAATTCTAACAGACATTTTTGCAGATTTTTCTGAGCTCTAGTCAATTTTCTACATTTTCTGTAAGATAATGATCTTTATATTAAATGAAAAGATTTTTATAGCCTATTTTTATCTCTCTTATTTTCGGTTGAAGATGACGATCTCCTGGTTCCAACGGAAATTGTTGTGTATTTTTCTGAGCTCGTGGCTATTTTATATTTTTTTCCTAAATGATAAGGATCTTTATATTAATTTATATGATTTTTGTTACCTAATTTTGTCGTCTCTTATTTTCCAGTTGATGGCTATCTTTTTATTAAATGAAATGATTTTTGGCCTTATTTTGTCTTATCTTATATTCGTTTAAAGATGGCGATCTTTTGGTTCCAATGGACAATTTTGCGGATTTTCTGGACTTTTGGCTATTTTTCACATTTTCAAGAAGATATGGAATGTTTAATTAAATGATATCAGATAAGAACAAATTAGGCCAAAAATGTCCGTTGAAACCGGGAAATCGCCATCTTCAACTGAAATATAAGGCAAGACAAAATTCAGAACCAGGAAATTGCCATCTTCATCTATAAAAATGTCAGTTGTAACCAGATATCGCCATCTTCAACTGATAAGATTTTTATATATCATTTTCTGAGCTGGGTGCAATTTTTTAAATTTTTTGAAAGATATTGATACTTTTATTAATTGATATGATTTTTATAGCCTAAATTTCTCTTCTCTTTTTTTCCAGTTGAAGATGGCGATTTTTTATTTCATGATATGATTTTTAGCCTAATTTTGTGTGCTCTTATTTTTAATTGAAGATGGCGATCTTCCGGTTCCAACGGACATTTTTGCGGATTTTCAGAGCTCGGTGTTATTTTCTACACTTTCTGAAAGATAAGAATCTTTATATTAAATGATATGATTTTTATATCCTAATTTTTTCTTCTCTTTTTTTCAGTTGAAGATGACGATCTCCCAGTTCCAACGGATATTTTTTGCGGATTTTTCTGAGCTCCATGCAAATTTCTTCATTTTATTAAATATATAAATCTCTTTAGTAAATGCCAAAATTTTTATAGCTAATTTTGTCTTGTCATATTTTTCAATTGATCATGGCGATCTTTAGGGTCCAACAGACATATTTGCGCATTTTTCTGAACTCGGTGCTATTTTCTACATTTTATGGCAGATATGTATCTTTTTATTAAATGATATGATGTTTAGGTATATTCTTTTCTTCTTTTATTTTTCAGTTGAAGATGGTGATCTTCGGATCCAACAGATATTTTTTCGGATTTTTCTGAGCTCTGAGCTATTTTCTATATTTTCTGTATGATATGAATCTTTATGTTAAATGATATGATTTTTATAACTGAATTTTGTCACTCTTATTATTCAGTTGAAGTTGGCGATCCCCTGGTTCCAATGGACTTTTTTGCGGATTTTTCTGAGCTCCAGGCTATGTTCTACATTTTATTAAAGAAATGGATCTCTTTAATAAATGACAAGATTTTTGTAGCCTAATTTAATCTTCTCATATTTTTCAGTTGAAAATAGCGCTCTTCTGGTTCCAACAGACATTCTCTGTAATTTTTTCTTAGATTTGGGATTTTTCTACATTTTTGGAAGATATGAATCATTTTATTAAATGATATGATTTTTTTCCTAATTTTGTCTTCACTTTTTTCTGTTGAATATTGCGATCACCCGGTTCCAACAGACATTTATGCGGATTTTTCTGAGCATGATGCCCTTTTCTACATTTTATGGCAGATATGTATCTTTGTATTAAATGATATGATTTTTGGCCTAATTTTGTCTTCTTATATTTTCCAGTTGAAGATGGCGTTCTCACGGTTCCAACGGACATTTTTCGAATTTTTCTGAGCTCCCAGCTATTTTCTATATTTTCTGTATGATATGAATCTTTATATTAAATGATATGATTTTTATAACCTAATTTTTTCTACTCGTATTATTTTATTGAAGATGCAATCTCCCGGTTCCAACAGACATTTTTGTTGATTTTTCTGAGCTTGGGGCTATTTTTCAACATTTTCGAAAAATTATGCATCTTTTTATTAAAAGATATATGTTTTAACCTAATTTTTTCTTCACTTATTTTTTAGTTGAAGATGGCAATCTCCCGGTTTCAACGAACATTTTTGCGGATTTTTCTGAACTCCTGTCTATTTTCTACATTTTCGAAAAGTTTTGGATCTTTTTATTAATGATATGATTTTTTTATTTTAATGATGTCTTCTCTTATTTTGCAATTGAAAATGGCGATCTTCCGGTTCCAACGGACTTTTTTGCGTATTTTTTTGAGGTCGGTGATATTTTTTACATTTTAGGGAAGATATGGAATGTTTTATTTAATAATATGATTTTTATAGCCTACGTTTGTATTCTCTTATTTTTTTCAGCTGAAGATGACGATCCTAATGTTGTCTTCTCTTATTTTTAGTTGAAAGTGGCGATCGCCCGGTTTCAACGGACATTTTCGCAGAATTTTCTTCGCTTAAGACTATTTTTCTTCATTTTCTGGAAGATATGTATTTTTTTATGAAATGATATGATTTTGTGGCCTAATTTTGTCTTCGCTTTTTTTAATTTGAAGATGGCAATCTCCTGGTTCTAATGGACATTTGCGCGGATTTTTTGAGCTCCGGACTGTTTTCTATATTTTTCTATAATACGAATCTTTCTATTAAATAATATGATTTTTATATAAAATAATATGGTTCCAATGGACATTATTTTTCTGAGCTAGAGGCTATTTTTTTACATTTTCGATAAGTTATGAATTTTTTATTAAATGACATGATTTTTAGGCCAAATTTTGTCTTCTTTTATTTTTCAGTTGAAGATATCTATCTCTCATTTCTAACGAACATTTTGCTTATTATTCTGACCTCGGGGATATTTTCTTAGTTTTCTATAAGATATCATTCTTTATATTCAATGAAATGGTTTTTATAGCCTAATTTTATCTTCTCTAATTTTGCAGTTGAAGATGTCACACTCCCAGTTCCAACAGCAATTTTTGCAGATTTTTTAAACTCGGAACCATTTTCTACAATTTATTAAAGAAATGAATCTTTTTATTAAATGATAGGATTTTTATAGACTAAGTTTGTATACTCTTATTTTTTTAGTTGAATATGGAGATCTCCCGGTTCTAACGGAAATTTTCACGGAATTTTCTGAGCTCCGAGCTATTTTCTATATTTTCTGTAAGATATGGATCTTTATATTAAATGATATGATTTTTATGGCCTACTCTTGTTTTCTCTTATTTTTCAGTTGAAGATGGCAATCTCTTAGTTCCAACGGACATTTTTGCGGATTTTTCTCAGCTCGAAGCTATTTTCTATTCATTATTGAAGATAGTGACCTTTTAATTAAATGATTTAATTTTTATAGACTAAGTTTGTCATCTCTTATTTATTAGTTGAAAATGGCAATTTCCCGATAACGGGAATTTTTTTGCAGATTTTTCTGAACTCGAGGCTATTTTTCTTCATTTTTTGGAAGATACTTATATTTTTATTAAATGATAGCATTTTTTGGACTAATTTTGCCTTCTCTTATTTTTTTTCGTTAAAGATGGCGGTCTCCCAATTCTAACGGACATTTTTGCAGATTTTTCTGAGCTCCAGTCAATTTTCTACATTTTCTGTAAGATAATGATCTTTATATTAAATGAAAAGATTTTATACCATATGTGTATCTCTCTTATTTTCAGTTGAAGATGACGATCTCCTGGTTCCAACAGAAATTTTTGTGTATTTTTCTGAGCTCGTGGCTATTTTCTATTTTTTCCCTAAAAGATAAGGACCTTTATATTAATTTATATGATTTTTGTTGCCTAATTTTGTCTTCTCTTATTTTCCAGTTGATGGCTATCTTTTTATTAAATGAAATGATTTTTTGGCCTTATTTTATCTTATCTTATATTTCGTTTAAAGATGGCGATCTCTTGGTTCCAATGGACAATTTTGCGGATTTTTCTGGACTTTTGGCTATTTTTCACATTTTCTAGAAGATATGGATCGTTTAATTAAATGATATCAGATAAGAAAAAATTAGGCCAAAAATGTTCGTTGAAACCGGGAAATCGCCATCTTCATCTGAAATATAAGACAAGACAAAATTTAGAACAAGGAAATTGCCATCTTCATCTATAAAAATGTCAGTTGTAACCAGATATCGCCATCTTCAACTGATAAGATTTTTATATATCATTTTCTGAGCTGGGTGCTATTTTCTACATTTTTTGAAAGATATTGATATTTTTATTAATTGGTATGATTTTTATAGCCTAAATTTCTCCTCTTTTTTTCCAGTTGAAGATGGTGATTTTTTAGTACATGATATGATTTTTAGCCTAATTTTGTGTGCTCTTATTTTTAATTGAAGTTGGCGATCTTCCGGTTCCAACGGACATTTTTGCGGATTTTCTGAGCTCGGTGTTATTTTATACACTTTCTGAAAGTTAAGAATCTTTATATTAAAATATATGATTTTTATATCCTAATTTTTTCTTCTCTTTTTTCAGTTGAAGATGACGATCTCCCAGATCCAACCGATATTTTTGCGGATTTTTCTGAGCTCCATGCAAATTTCTTCATTTTATTAAATATATGAATCTCTTTAGTAAATGCCAAAATTTTTATAGCCTAATTTTGTCTTCTCATATTTTTCAATTGATCATGGCGATCTTTCGGGTCCAACAGACATATTTGCGGATTTTTCTGAACTCGGTGCTATTTTCTACATTTTATGGCAGATATGCATCTTTTTATTAAATGATACAATTTTTAGGCCTATTCTTTTCTTCTTTTATTTTTCAGTTGAAGATGGTGATCTCTCGGATCCAACATATATTTTTCGGATTTTTCTGAGCTCCGAGCTATTTTATATATTTTCTGTATGATATGAATCTTTATGTTAAATGATATGATTTTTATAACTGAATTATGTCTCTCTTATTATTCAGTTGAAGTTGGCGATCCCCTGGTTCCAACGGACTTTTTTGTCGATTTTTCTGATCTCAGGTTTATTTTTCTACATTTTGGAAAGTTATGGATCTTTTTATTAAATGATATGATTTTTAGACCTAATTTTTTATTCTCTTATTTTTTCAGTTGAAGATGGCGATCTTGTTGGGGTAGAAACCAAATCGCCTTGGGATCAATGCGGAAACCAACCCTAATAAACTAATCAGGAATATAGAGCTAGCAAAAATCTAATCCCAACGACCCAACAAAATTCCCAAATGACCTTGCAATAGAAAGCAGCAAACGAATCACAGCAACAAATAAATCAATCGCAGACACAAGAGAATTTACCCTGGTTCGGTTGTAAACAACCTACGTTCAGCAATCCAATCCGAGACGATTCCACTAGTAGAGAGATCCAAACAATTAGGGTTACAAATGCTCCCTCACGCATGAGTAATAACTTGTCAACGGAACAAACCCTCATGAATCCACTCAAGAGGAAGAAATTAATGGAAGAAGAAGAGAAGGAAAAACCAAACCTTTCTCTCAAGAACACAAACCCTAAAACTCTCTCCAATCTCCAATGGGGTAGCAAGAGGCTCTCCAAAACTCTCTCAATCTGAAAGGATGCTTAATCTAATATAAAACAATAGATAGGTTTAAATACAAACCCAAAACAATGAGAAAAAACGCATCCAAACCATGCTTTTTGCCCATGGGCCTGCGCCGACTCTGCCCGAGTCGGCTGTCAGCTCGGTCGAGCTCGGTCGAGAGGACATGCCCTAGGTGGAGTCGAGTCGACTCGGTCGAGTAGCCTAGCTACTCGGCCTGAGTGTCAGTAGGCCTCTTCAAACGGAATGCCCTCGGGCTGCTTGAGAAAACAAAGCCTTCATGCTGTTCGGTCGAGTAGCTTCCTGCTCGACCGAGTAGCCTCCTATTCGATCGAGTAGGAGTCACCCGAGTCAGAGGGAAAACTTCCCCAATCTCTCTTCCTGCTCAGTCTGTCAGAGACTTCATGCTGCTTGGTCGAGTAGCTTGTTGCTCGACCGGGCAGCCTCCTACTGGATTGAGTCGCCTGGGAAAAACACTCCACGGGATTTGAATCACAAAAAACAATACTCTACCTTGATTCAAATCTCATCACCAATGACTCCAGCACCTCCACGCTGCATACCATTACGCTCTCTATAGAATCATCATCGTTTCGGAAAACGCGACCTCCGGTGCCACCTAAGCCAACAAGGAAATCAGCACCATGAAAACCTGGAGCTTGATGGCAGGAACTGGCTTGGTAAACATGTATGCGGGGTTCAAATTAGTTGGGATCTTCTGAAGCTCTATCTCCTTCTTCTCTAACTCAAGGAAAGAATCGCGCACCTCAATATGCTTCGTCCTCGAACTATATGCCTGGTGCTTCGTCAGATGAATGGCACTCTGGCTGTCACAATGCACATGTGACGAACTCTGCGGCACCCCCAAATCTCTCAGCAGACTTCTCAAATACTTGGCCTCCTTTACAGCTTCCACCGCTCCAATCAATTCGGCCTCTATGGTCGATAGCGTAACCACAGACTGTTAGACCGACCTCCATGATACCTCGGCAGTACACAAACTGAACACATACCCCGTGGTAGATCGTCGCATGTCCTATCACCTGCGTAGTCGCTATCGCAGTAACCTGTCAGCACCTTTCCGTTTCCTCTCCCATAGAGGATCCCTACACTCGATGTGCCTTACAGATATCTTAGGATCCACTTGACGGCCTGCCAATGCTCCTTGCCAGGATTAGCCATGTATCTGCTAACCACTCCCATGGCCTGTGTAATATCTGGATGCGTGCAAACCATCACATACATCAAGCTTCCTACTGCACTCGCATATGGCACCTGAGACATGTAAGTCTTCTCCTCATCGGTGCTTGGCGACCGACTCACCGACAGCTGAAAATGAGCTCCCAAAGGTGTTGTCACGGGATTCACACTATCCATCCCAAACTGGGCTAGTACCTTCTGAATATACCCCTTCTGTGACAATCTAAGCTCATGCTTCTTTCGATCTCGAACAATCTCCATTCCGAGAATCTTCTTTGCGGGCCCCAAATCCTTCATGTCGAATTCTTGCCGTAGCTTCTTCTTCAACTTCTTTACCTCCGACATGCTATTAGAAGCAATTAGCAACTAATCCACATATAGCAACAAATAAATCTTCAAGCCATTCTCAAGTGAGAGAACATACACACATTGATCCTTGATGCTCCTCTCGAAGCCTACTCCCATCATGAAGCTATCGAATCGTTTGTACCACTGCCTGGGTGACTGCTTCAATCCGTACAATGATTTCTTCAACCTGCACATCAAAGTCTGTTTCCCTTCAACTCTGAACCCTTCAGGCTGCTGCACACATCAAGATCTCCATGCAAAAAGGCGGTCTTCACATCGAGTTGTTCCAACTCCATGTCCATGCTAGCAACTAGCGTCAATAACACACGAATGGACGTGTGACGCACAACCGGTGAGAATATCTCGTTGTAGTCTTCACCCTTCCATTGTGCAAATCACTTGGCAACCAACCTTACCTTGTACCTGACATTGTTCCCATCTTGAATTGAACATTCTTTGACTTTGTATATCCACCGACAACCAATGGCACACTTCTCGCTATGTAACGGCACCAAATCCCAAGTGTCGTTCCGGTAAAGAGACTCCATCTCATCCTCCATAGCTCCTTGCCACTGAGCGGTATCTCCCGAGACTATGGCTCCACCATATGTCGCTGGCTCCATGTGCTCTAGGTTGAGTGCATAAGACGCCATATCATCGAAAGAATAACCTGCATAAGCCTATGCTCCTAATCTTTCTGGTGCTTTCTTCACCCTCTTCGATCTCCATGTTCCATCATCACCTGCATAAGTATCAACGCGTACCTGAGATGTACCGGGTGTCTGCACATGGTCCTCAGCATGGACCTCATCATCTCCCTCAACAGAAGCATCGACCATTTACTCTTTGCCTGGTCACTGAGTGGGCTGGACCGGAAGACTAACCCTCTCCGGTGAAATCTCCTCTACGAACGTGTCATCTTTTGAGTGAGAATTTTCTACCCTGAGCATTGCATCCTCATCAAAAGTGACATGTCGGCTCACTATCTCTTTCTGACCCTCAGGATCCCATAAACAATATCCCTTAACACCGTGGCCATATCCAAGAAAGACACACTTCTTTGCACTTGGATCCAACTTGTCGACCCTCTCATGCACATATGCCGTGCAACCCACAATGCGCAAGTACGAGTAATCTCCCGCTTCACCACTCCACATCTCCTCAGGGATCTTGTAACCAATCGCTACTGAAGGAACTCTATTCACAATGTGCACAGCAGTCAAGAGTATCTCTCCCCAGAATTCCTTCCCCAAACCGGCTGAGTGCCTCAAACACCGCACTCTCTCCAACAACGTTCGATTCATCCGCTCCACCACACCATTCGACTGCGGATCATTGGGTGTGCTAAATTGTCTGCAGATCCCATTTAGTTTGCAGAAATTTCTAAACTCCCTCGTGGTAAACTCACCTCTATTGTCAGATCTAAGCACCTTCACATGCCTTCCGGTTTGCTTCTCCACCATGGTCTTCCACTCTCGAAACATATCAAAAGTCGGGTCCTTTGACTTCATCAAGTACATCCAAACTTTACGAGAGTAGTCATCAATAAACAAGACAAAATACTTAGCTCCCCCTTTTGACGGCACTGGGCACGGTCTCCACACATCGGTGTGTAAATAGTCAAGTGGTCATTTGCTAGTATGCTTCCCCGTGTTAAACTGCAGCTTTGTCTTCTTTCTGTACACACATGATTCGCAGAATTCTGCACTCTCATTCGAGGCTTCAATTAGTTTTCTTCTTCGGAGTACATCAAGCGTTTTGTCACATTGATGACCCAAACGATAATGCCATAACTTGGCCGAATCTCCGGAGACTGCGCTCATAGTGCTTACGTCTGCTTCACCTTCAACTGTGGTGCCTTGAAGGGCATATAAGTTTCCAACCTTCTTTTCTTTCATCACAACCATGGCTCCTTTCGAAACTCGAAGTTGGTCTTTTTCAAAGACCGACTTACATCCGGCATTGTTCAATACGCCTATGGAGATTAAGCTCTTCAGCAAATCTGGGACATGCCGCAAATCGATGAGTGTACGCACTATGCTGTCATGCATCTTTATCCGAATGGACCAATACACGCAGTTCCACACACTGCATTGTTCCCCATGAGGATTGAGCCTCCATCTTGCTTGGAACGGTATGTCGCGAACCAACTCCTATGAGGAGTCATATGATACGAGCATCCACTGTCCATGAGCCATGCCATGTTGGCATCACCTGCAATCCTGCAACAAAAATCTCGGTATCTCTACCTTCATCATGGATCTGCTCACCATCAATCCCTAAAGATGCCGAACCGGAATCCTTCTCGGTTTCTTTTCCTTTCTTCCTATTCTTGATAGGACAATGATTCGAATAATGATCCTTCTTATGGAAATTATAGCATGTGATGTTCGCAAACCTATCCTACGAGTGTCTTGACATGGAGCGGTCATTATTCTTCCTGAAGCCTCCTCTCCTTTCCTGTCGACCCTCACATGCAACGCCTCCTCACGGTTACTTACATGATCTCTACCTTGAACCTTGCCACATAGTTGCTTTGTGTGAAGCGCCGCCTTCACCTCTTCCACGGTGAGAGTAGTCCGGTTGTAAATCAGCGACCGAACAAACTGATTATACTCTTCAGGCAATGAGCACAATAAGATAACCGCTTGTTGTTGATCTTCAATCTTCACATCCATACCACGCAACTCTAGCACAATCCTGTTCAATTCATCCATGTGATCCTTCACTGTTGAACCAGACTTCATCTTAAGAGTATAAAGCTGCTGAAGTAAATATAGGCGACTTTGAAGGATTTCTTCATGTATAGTCCCTCATGCTTCTTCCACATATCAGATGTCGTCGCCTCATCTAGGGCTTTCCTCAGAACATTATCTGATAACGACAACTGAATCGTGTGGTATGCTTTCCTCTCCATTTTCGCTCTAGCAGATGCAGTCACCTTCTTATCGATATTCGAGACATCGAATACAATCTAGTAACACCCCGTCTGCATAAGAACATTCTTCACCTTCGTCTACCAAATCTGAAAATCATTCCAGGCGGTGAACTTCTCAATGTTCAACGTTGCCAAAGACACCATCTTTTCTTTGCCACTAACTTCCTTTGCAATAAAACCACAAGCTCTGATTCCAGTTGTTGGGGTGGAAACCAAATCGCCTTGGGATCAATGCGGAAACCAACCCTAATAAACTGATCAGGAATATAGAGCTAGCAAAAATCTAATCCCAACGACCCAACAAAATTCCCAAATGACCTTGCAATAGAAAGCAGTAAACGAATCACAGCAATAAATACATCAATCGCAGACACAAGAGAATTTATCTTGGTTCGGTTGTAAACAACCTACATCCAACAATCCAATCCGAGACGATTCCACTAGTAGACAGATCCAAACAATTAGAGTTACAAAACGCTCCCTCACGCGTGAGTAATAACTTGTCAACGGAACAAGCCCTCATGAATCCACTCAAGAGGAAGAAATCAATGGAAGAAGAAGAGAAGGAAAAACCAAACCTTTCTCTCAAGAACGTAAACACTAAAACTCTCTCCAATCTTCAATGGGGTAGCAAGAGGCTCTCTAAAACTCTCTCAATCTGAAAAGAGGCTTAACCTAATCTAAAACAATAGATAGGTAAATACAAACCCAAAACAAATGGGAAAAACTGCATCCAACCCGTGCTTTTCGCCCATGGGCCTGCGCCGACTCGGCCCGAGTCGGCTGTCAACTCGGTCGAGCTCGGTCGAGCGGACATGCCCTAGGTGGATTCGAGTCGACTCTGTCGAGTAGCCTAGCTACTCGGCCCGAGTGTCAGCAACCCTCTTCAAACGGAATGCCCTCGGGCTGCTCGGTCAAACAAAGCCTTCATGCTGCTCGGTCAAGTAGCTGCTTAACCGAGTAGGAGTCACCCGAGTCAGAGGGAAAACTTCCCCAAGCTCTCTGCCTGCTCGGTTTGTCAGAGACTTTATGCTGCTCAGTCGAGCAGCCTCCTACTCGACCGAGTCACCTGGGAAAAACGCTCCACGGGATTTGAATCATAAAAAACAACAGATCTCTCGGTTCCAACGAACATTTTTGCAGATTTTTCTGAGCTTCGGGAAATTTTCTACATTTTCGAAAAGTTATGTATCTTTTTATTGAATGATATGAATTTTATAGCCTAATTTTGTGTTTCCTTATTTTTAAGTTGAAGATGGCGATCTTCAGGTTCCAACGGACATTTTAGCATATTTTTTTGAACTCGGTGCTATTTTCTACATTTTATGGAAGATATAGTACTTTTGATTAAATAACATGATATTCATATCCTATGTTTGTCTTCTCTTATTTTTCAGTTAAAGATGGCGATCTCCCTGTTCCAACGGGCATTTTTACATTTTTTCTTAGCTTGTGCCTATTTTCTACATTTTCTGAAAAATATGTATCTTTTTATGAAATGATATGATTTTTTGGCCTCATTTTCTCTTCTCTTTTTTACTTTGAAGATGATAATCTACCGTTCCAACGGACATTTGTGCGGATTTATTTTGAGCTATGGGCTATTTTCTATATTTTTTTGTATAACATGTATCTTTATTAGAACTTTTTAAATGATAAGATTTTATATCCTACGTTTATCTTCTCTTATTTTTTCAATTGAAGATGGCGATCTCTCTGTTCCAACGGAAATTTTTGCAGATTTTTGAGCTCCAGGCTATTTTCTACATATTCTAGAATATACGTATTTTTTATTAAATAATATGATTTTTTGCCCAAATTTTGTCTTCTGCTTTTTCAGTTGAAGATGGCGATCTCCCTATTCCAACGGACATTTTTACGAATTTTTCAAAGTTATGGGCTATATTCTATATTTTATGAAATATTTGAATCTTTTTATTAAAGGATATGATTTTTGACCTAATTTTGTCTTCTCTTATTTTTCAGTTGAAGATGGCGTTCTCCCGATTACAATGTACATTTTTGCGGATTTTTATAAGCACGGTGCTATTTTCTATATTTTATGAAAGGTAAGGATCATTTTATTAAATGATATGATTTTTATAGCCTACATTTGTCTTCTCTTATTTTTTTCAATTGAAGATGGCGATCTACCCGTTCCAACAGTCATTTTTGCGAATTTTTCTTAGCTTGGAACTATTTTTCTATCTTTTCTGGAAGTTATGGATATTTTAATTAAATGATATGATTTTTGTCCCCAATTTGGTCTCCTCTTTTTTCAGCTGAAAATAGCGATCTCTCGGTTCCAATTTACATTTGTGCGGATTTTCTTGAGCTCCAAGCTATTTTCTACATTATCTATAAGATATGGATCTTTATATTACATGATATGATTTTTGTATCAGAATTTTGTCTGCGCTTATTTTTCAGCTTCCAACGGACATTTTTGCGGATGTTTCTTATCTCGGGGCTATGTTTCTACATTTTCGGGTAGTTATAGATCTTTTTATTAAATGATATGATATTTGACAAAATTTTATCTTCTATTATTTTTCGGCTGAAGATAGCGATCTCCTGGTTCCAACAGATAAATTTGCAGATTATTCTAACCTCGGGGCTATTTTCTAAATTTCCTTGAAGATATGGATTTTTTAATTAAATGATTTGGTTCTTGGACTAATTTTTCCTTTTCTTATTTTTCAGTTGAAGATGGCAATCTTTCGGTTCTAATTAATATTTTCGTGGGTTTTTCTAAGCTCGGTGTTATTTTCTACATTTTATGGAAGATATATACCTTTTTATTAAATAAGACGATTTTTATAGCCTACAATTTTCTTCTCTTATTTTTTCAGGTGAAGATGGCAATCTACTGGTTCCAACGGACATTTTTGTGGACTTTTCTTTTCTTCGGACCATTTTTCTACATTTTCTTTAAGATATTTATTTTTATTAAATAATACGATTTTTGCCCTAATTTTTACTTCTCTTTTTTAAGTTGAAGATAGAGATCTCCCGGTGCAAACAGACATTTTTACGGATTTTTAAGAGCTCCTGGCTATTTTCTATATTTTAAAGGATATGATTTTTTGCCTAATTTTGTCTTCTTTTATTTTTCAGTTGGAGAAGGCGATCTTCCGGTTCCATCGGACATTTTTGCAGATTTTTCTGAGCTTCGAGCTATTTTCTATATTTTATGAAACATATGGCTCTTTTTATTAAATGATATGATTTTTATAGCCTAAGTTTGTCTTATCTTATTTTTCAGCTGAATATGGCGTTCTCCCGGTTCCAACGGACTTTTTTGCGGATGTTTCTGAGCTGGGGGCTATTTTCTATATTTTATTGAAGATATGGATCTTTTTATTAAATGATATGATTTTTATAGCCTAAGTTTGTCTTCTCTTATTTTTCAGTTGAAAATGGTGATCTCCTGTTTCTAACGGACATTTTTGCGGATTTTTCTGAGCTAGGGGCTATTTTATACAGTTAATTAAGGATACAGATCTTTTATTAAATGAAGATTTTATAGCCTAAGTTTGTCTTCTTTTATTTTTTTTAGTTGAAGATAGTGATCTCCCGGTTCCAACAAACATTTTTGCGGACTTTTCGAACTCGAGCCTATTTTCTATATTTTGTGAAAGTAATAGATCTTTTTATTAAAATAATATGATTTTTGGGTCTAATTTTGTCTTCTCTTATTTTTTCTTTGAATATGATGATCTCCCAGTTTCAACAGACCTTTTTGCTCCTTTTTCTTAGCTCTGGGCAATTTTTTACATTTTCTGTAAGAAATGAATCTTTATATTAAATGATATAATTTTTATAGCCTAATTTTGTCTTCTCTTATTTTTTTAGTTGAAGATGGTGATTTTCCGGATCAAAAAGAAATTTTTGCGGATTTTTCTGAACTTCGGGCTATTTCTACAATTTATTGAAGATATATATCATTTTATTATATGATATGATTTTAATCGCCTAATTTTGTCTTCTCTTATTTTTTTCATTGAAGATGGTAAACTTCCGGTTCCAACAGATATTTTTTGATATTTTTATTAGCTACAATCTATTTTCTATATTTTCTGTAAGATTAATTTTTATATTAAATGATGTGATTTTTAGAGCCTAGATTTATTTTTCTCTTATTTTTAAGATGAAAATATTGATCTTCTAGTTCCAACGAACTTTTTTGCGGATTTTTCTGAGCTCCATTCTATTTTTTACATTTTCTGATAGATGTGAATCTTTATATTAAATAAGCTGATTTTTATACCCTAATTTTGTCTTCTCTTATTTTTTCGTTGAAGATGTTGATCTCCCAGTTCCAACAGACAGTTTTTGCGGATTTTTCTGACTGCGATACTATTTTCTACATTTTCTGAAAGACATAGATTTTTTTATTAAATGAAATATTTTTGGCATAATTTTGTCTTCTCTTATTTTTCAGTTGATGATAGCGATCTCCTAGTTCCAACAGATATATTTGCTGATTTTTTTGAGCTCGGAGCTATTTTCTATTTTTAAGTAAGAAATGAATCTTTTCATTAAATGATATAATTTTATAGCATTATTTTGTCTTCTCTTTTTTCCAGTTGAAGATCATGATCTTCCAGTTCCAACGGACATTTTTGCTGATTTTCTTAGCTCGAAACTATTTTTCTACACTTTCTAGAAGATAAAGATCTTTTGATTAAATAATCTAATTTTTGGCCTAATTTTGTCCTCTCTTATTTTTCAGTTGAAGATTGCGATCTCCCAGTTCTAACGGATATTTTTGATGATTTTCCTGAACTCTGGGCCATTTTTTAAATTTTATGTAAGATATGAATATTTATATTTAATGATATGATTTTTATAGCCTAATTTTTCCTTCTCTTAATTTTAAGTTGAAGATGGCGATCTCCCAGTTCCATCGGACATTTTGTGAATTTTTCTGAGCTCGTTTTTATTTTTTGCATTTTCTGGTAGAAATCTTTTTATTACATGATGTGATTTTTAGTAATTTTTCAGTCGAAGATGGTGATCTCCTGATTTCAACGTACATTTTTGTGGATTTTTCTTAGCGCCAGGCTGATTTCCACATTTTCAGGAAGATATGGATCGTTTTATTAAATGATATGATTTTGGCCTAATTTTGTCTTCTCTTATTTTCATATTGCATATGACAATTTCCCGGTTCCAACGTATATTTTTACGTAATTTTATGAGATTGGGCTATTTTCTACATTTTCTGAAAAATATGGATTTTTATTTTAAATGATATGATTTTTAAGGCTAAATTTGTGTTCTCTTATTTTTTTCAATTGAAAATGTCGATCTCCCGGTTCCAACGAACATTTTTACAAATTTTTCTATGTTTCGAGCTATTTTCCGCATTTTCTTGAAGATTTGTATCTTTATATTAAATGACATGGTTTTTATGGCCTAAGTTTGTCTTCTCTTATTATTTAAGTTGAAGGATCTCCAGGTTCCAACGGAAATTTTTGCGGATTTTTTTTTAATAGAAGGGCTATTTTCTAGATTTTATTGAAGATTTGGATCATTTTATTAAATGGTATGATTTTTATGGCCTAATTTTGTCTTCGCTTCTTTTTCAATTGAAAATGGCCATCTTCCGGTTCTAGCAGAAATTTTTGCGAATTTTTCTAAGCGCGGAGCTCATTTATACATTTTCTGGAAGATATGTATCTTTTTATTAATTGATATGATTTTTGGCCTAATTTTGTCTTCGCTTATTTTTCAGTTGAAGATGTCGATCTCCCAATTCCATCAAACATTTTTTACGTATTTTAAGCTAAAGATATGGATCTTTATATTCAATGATATGATTTTTATAGCCTAATTTGTCTTGTCTTATTTTTTAGTTAAAGATGGCGATCTCTCGATTCCAACAGACATTTTTGCAGATTTTTCTCAGCACGGGTTTATTTTCCATAGTTTATTGAAGATATGGATCTTTTAATTAAATGATATGATTTTTATAGACTAAGTTTTATTCTCTTATTTTTCAGTTGAACATGGGAATATCCCCGTTCGGACAGACATTTTTTCGGATTTTTTTGATCTCGAGGCTATTTTCTACATTTTCTGGAAGATATGGATCTTTTATTAAATGATATGAATTTTTGGTCTAATTTTTTCTTCTCTTACTTTTCAGATGTAGATGGTGATCTTCCGGTTCCAATGGACATTTGCGGATTTTCCTTAGTTCTGGGTAATTTTCTACATTTTCAGAAAGATATGGATTTTTAGATTAAATAAGATTTTTGTAGCCAAATTTTATCTTCTCTTACTTTTCAATTGAAGATGACGATCTCCAGATGGACATTTTTACGGATTTTTCTTAGCTCAAGGCTATGTTTTACATTTTATGGAAGATATGGATCTTTTTATTAAATGATATGATTTTGTTGCCTAATTTTTTCTTCTCTTATTTTTCAGTTGACCATGGCGATCTACTGGTTCCAACAGATGTTTTGTGGGTTTTTCTGAGATTGGACCTATTTTAATACATTTTTGAGAAGTTATGGATTTTTTACTAAATGATATGATTTTTTGGCCTAATTTTGTATTCTCTTATTTTTTATTTGAAGATGGCAAAATACCGGTTGCAACAGACTTTTTTCAAATTTTTCTAAGCTCCGGAATACTTTCTATAGTTTATTGAAGATGTGGTTCATTTTATAAAATGATATGATTTTTATTTATTAAGTTTGTCTACTCTCATTTTTTGGTAGAAGATGGTGATATCCCGTTTCCAACGGAATTTTTTGCGGATTATTCTGATCTCGGGGCTATCTTCTAAATTTTATGGAAGATATGTATCTTTTTATTAAATGATATGATATTTATAGCATACGGTTGCATTCCCTTATTTTTTTCAGTTGAAGATAGCGATCTCCCGGTTCCAGCAAACGTTTTTGTAGAGTTTTCTTAGCATGAGACTATTTTCTACATTTTATGAAAGATATGTATCTTTTATGAAATGATATGATTTTTGGCCTAATTTTGTCTTCTCTTTTTTTACTTTAAAGATGGCGATCTCTCGGTTCCAGTGGACATTTATGCGAGTTTATTTTGAGTTGCAAGATATTTTCTAAATTTTTTTGTATAATATGAATCTATATTTTAAATGATATGATTTTTATAACCTAATTTTGTCATCTCTTATTTTTTAAGTTGAACATAGCAATCTCCCGGTTCCAACAGACAATTTTGCGAATTATTCTGACCTTGGTGCTATTTTCAAAACATTCATGAAGATATGGATATTTTAATTAAATGACACGATTTTTGGCCTAATTTTGTCTACTTTTATTTTTCAGTTAAAGATGGCGATCTTCCTGTTCCAACGGAAATTTTTGCAGATTTTTCGAAGCTCGGTGCTATTTTCTACATTTTATTGAAGATATGAATTTTTTTATTAAACGATATGATTTTTATATACTACGTTTTTCTTCTCTTATTTTTTCAGTTGAATATTGCAAGCTACCAGTTGAGCGGACATTTTTACTAATTTTTGTTAATTTGGGGCTATTTTTCTTCATTTTATGATTTTTGGCCTAATGTTGTGTTCTTTTATTTTTTTCAGTTGAATACGGCGTTCTCACTGTTCCAAAGGAGATTTTTACAGATTTTTTTGACCTTGAGGATATTTTCTACATTTTCTGAAAGATATGGATCTTTTTATTAAATAATATGATTTTTGGCCTAATTTTATCTTCTCTTATTTTCCAGATGAAGATGTCGATCTCCCGGTTCCAACGGATATTTTTGCGGATTTTTTTGAGCTCTATGCTATTTTCTACATTTTCTGAAAGATATGTATCTTTAGATTAAATGATATGATTTTTATTTCCAAATTTTGTCTTTCCTTATTTTTCAGTTGACGATGGCGATCTCTCGCTTCCAACAGACATTCTAACGGATTTTTCTAAGCTCGGGGCTATTTTCTACATTTTACTGAAGATACGTCTCTTTTTATAAAATGATATGATTTTTGTAGCCTAATTTTGTCTTCTCTTATTTTTCACTTGTAGATGGCGATCTCCCGCTTCCAAGGACATTTTTGCAGATATTTCTAAGCTTGGGACTATTTTTCTACATTTCCAGGAAGTTATAGATCTTTTTATTAAATGATATGATTTTATGGCCTAATTTTATCTTCTCTTTTTTAGTTGAAGATGGCGATCTCCCATTTCAAACGAACATATGTGTAGATTTTTCTGAGCTCTAGGCTATTTTCTAAATTTTCTGGAAGATATGGATTATTATATTAAATGCTATGATTTTTATAGCCTAATTTTGTCTTCACTTTTTTAGTTGAAGATGGTGATTTCCCGGTTACAACTAATATTTTTACTGCTTTTTCTGAGCTCGGTGCTATTTTTCTACATTTTCGGAAGTTCTACATCTTTTTATTAAATGATATGATTTTTGGTCTAAATTTGTCTTCTCTTATTTTTTTAATTGAAGATGGCAATTACCCGATTCCAACTGACATATTTGCGGATTTTTCTGAGCTCCGAGATATTTTCTATATTTTCTGTAAGATATGAATCTTTATATTAAATGATATTGTTTTTGTAGCCTAATTTTGTCTTCCCTTATTTTTCATTTGAAGACGGCAATCTTCCGGTTCCAACGGAAATTTTTGCGGATTTTACGAAGCTCAGTGCTATTTTCTACATTTTATGGAAGATATGAATTTTTTATTAAAATGATATGATTTTTATATCCTACGTTTTTATTCTCTTATTTTTAGTTGAATATTGAGATCTACATGTTCCAGCGGACATTTTACTGATTTTTGTTAGTTTGGGGCTATTTTCCTTCATTTTATGGAATATATGGATCATTTTGTTAATTGAAATGATTTTTTCGCCTAATGTTGTCTTCTCTTATTTTTCAGTTGAAGATGTCGTTCTCACGGTTCCAATAGAGATTTTTGCGGATTTTTTGACTTAGAGGATACTTTCTACATTTTCTAGAAGATATGGACCTTTTTATTAAATAATATGTTTTTTGGCCAAATTTATCTTCTCATATTTTTTAGATGAAGATGTCGATCTCCCGGTTCCAACGGATATTTTTGCGGTTTTTCTAAGCTCCAGGCTATTTTCTACATTTTCTGTATGAAATGTATCTTTAGATTAATGATATTATTTTTATAGCCTAATTTTTTCTTCTCTTACTTTTTAGTTGATGATGGCGATATCTCGGTTCCAACGGACATTTTCTTATAAGCACGTGGCTATTTTCTACATTTTATTGAAGATACGGCTCTCTTTATTAAATGCTATGATTTTTGTAGCATAATTTTGTTTTCTCTTAATTTTCACTTGAAGATGATGATCTCCCGCTTCCAACGCACATTTTTGCTGATATTTATGAGTTTGGGACTATTTTTCTACATTTTCAGGAAGTTATGAATCTTTTATAAATTGATATTATTTTTTGGCCTAATTTTGTCTTCTTCTTTTTCAGTTGAATATGGAGATATCCCACTTCCATCGGACATTTGTGCGGATTTTTTCGAGCTCCAGGCTATTTTCTAAATTTTCTGGAAGATATGTATTTTCACATTAAATGATTTGATTTTTATAGCCTAATTTTGTCTTCTCTTATGTTCAATTGAAGATGGCCATTTCTCGGTTCCAACAGATAATTTTTGCGGCCTTTTCTGAGCTCGGTGGCATTTTTCTATATTTTCGGGACGTTATAGATCTTTTAATTAAATGATACGCTTTTTAGGCCGAATTTTGTCTTCTCTTTTTCGTTGAAGATGGATGGACATGTTCCAACAGACATTTTTGCAAATTTTTCTGAGCTCCAGGCAATTCTAAATTTTCTGTAAGATATGAATCTTTATATTAAAGGATGTGATTTTTATTGCCTATTTTGTCTTCTCTGATTTTTCAGTTGAAGATGTCGATCTCCCGGTTCCAACGGCCATTTTTGCGGATTTTTCTAAACTCAAAACTATATTCTACAGTTTATTGAAGATATGGATCTTTTTATTAATTGATATGATTTTTACAGACTAAATTTGTCTTCTCTTATTTTTTTCGTTGAAATGGTGATCTCCCGGTTCCTACGGAAATTTTTGTGGAATTTGCTGAGCTCCGGGCTATTTTCCACATTTTCTGTTAGATATGGATTTTTATATTAAATGATAAGATTTTTATAGCCTAATTTTGTCTTATCTTATTTCTCAGATGAAGATGGCGTCTCCCGGATCCAACGGACATTATTGTGGATTTTTCTGAGCTCTGGGTTTTCTGTAAGATATGGATCTTTATATCAAATGATATGATTTTTATGCCCTAATTTTGTCTTCTCTTATTTTTTTAGTTGAAGATGGCGATCTCCCGTTTGCAACGAAAATTTTTGCAAATTTTTCTGAGCTCTAGGCTATTTTCTATATTTTTTTGAAGATATGGATATTTATATTAATTGATATGAATTTTTTTGCCTAATTTTGTCTTCTCTTATTTTCCAGTTGATGATGGCGATATTTTTATTAAATCATATGATTTTTGGCCTTATTTTGTCATCTCTAAAATTTCAATCAAAGATGGTAATCTTCCGGTTCTAACGGACATTTTTGCGGATTTTTCTGAGCTCCGGGCTATATTTCACATTTTCTGGAAGAAATGGATCATTTTACGCCAAAAAATGTCCGTTGAAACCGTGAAATCGCCATCTTCATCTGAAATATAAGAGAAGACAAAATTCGCAACCGAGAAATCGCCATCTTCATCTATAAAAATGTCCATTGTAACCAGGATACCGACATCTTTAACTGATAAGATTTTTATATATCATTTTCTGGGCATGGTATTTTCTACATTTTATGAAAAATAAGGATCTTGTTATCAATTGATATAATTTTTATATCCTAAATTTGTCTTCTCTTATTTTTTAGTTGAAGATGACGATCTTTTTATTAAATGATATGATTTTTTGGTCTAATTTTGTTTTCTCGTATATTCCAGTTGAAGATGGCGATCTCCCGGTTCCAACAGAAATTTTTGCGGAAGTTTTTGAGCGTGGGGCTATTTTCTAGATTTTATTGAAGATATGTGTCATTTTATTAAATGATATGCTTTTTATGGCCTAATTTTGCCTTCTCTTATTTTTCAGTTGAAAATGGCCATCTCCCGGTTCCTACAGACATTTTTGCGAATTTTTCTGAGCTCTGGGCTATTTTGTACACTTTCTAGAAGATAAGAATCTTTATATCAAATGATATGATTTTTATATCCTATTTTTTCTACACTTATTTTTCAGTTGCAGATGGCGATCTCTCGGTTCCAACGGCTATTTTTGCGTATTTTTTAGTTAAAGATATGAATACTTATATTTAATGATATGATTTTTATAGGCTAAATTGTATTCTCTTATGTTTTAGTTGAAGATGGCGATCTCTCGGTACCAACAGAAATTTTTGCGAATTTTTCTCAGCTCGGGACTGTTTTCTATAGTTTATTGAAGATATGGATCTTTTAATTAAATGATATAATTTTATAAGACTAAGTTTGTCTTCTCTTATTTTTCAGTTGAAAATGGCAAGCTCCCAGTTCGGACGAACATATTTACAGATTTTTCTGACCTCGAGCTATTTTCTACATGTTTTGGAAGATATGCATCTTTTTATTAAATGATACGATTTTTTGGCCTAATTTTGTCTTCTCTTACTTGACAGATAAAGATGGAGATCTTCCAGTTACAACAGACATTTTTGCGGATTTTTCTTAGCGCTGGGCTATTTTCTACTTTTTCTGAAAGATATGGATATTTAGATTAAATGATATGATTTTTATAGCCAAATTTTGTCTTCTCTTATTTTTCAGTTAAAAATGACGATCTCCCGACCGACATTTTTGCGGATTTTTCTGAGCTCAGTGCTATTTTTACATTTTATTGAAGATATGGATCTTTTTATTAAATAATATGATTTTTGAAGCCTGATTTTGTCTTCTTATTGAGATTTGTAAGAAGTGTATGCCTATGGTTGATACCATAGCCATATATATAATATCATATAAGAGTTACAAGTCCATTGGAACCCAAGGGACATCCACTAAGAGTGGGTTTAATGGTGGATGATAGTGGGTGGAGACCAACGGTCTCCCCCATTCATAACACTCCCCCTCATCCATCCATTCTTAGCATACGAATTCTTCATGATCCAATACGATAATATGGGGTTGATACTGCTGGATGCAGAGTTACTGTGTTTTGCCTCGTTAAAACCTTAGCTGTGTAAAACCCAGTGGGAAAAACCAGCAGCTTAAGGAAAAAGAGTACAATACACAAATGACTCCCCCTGATCCGTACAAGCTTCAGGCTTGTAGGTCTTTCAGCCGTCGCATCCCTATATCTTTTACAAGCTTTCTAAAAGTACATCTAGGCAATGCCTCTGTAAAAAGATCAGCTAAATTATTACAAGACTTAATCTGATGTACTTCAATCTGCTTCTGCTCTTGTAGCTCATGCATCCAGAAGAACTTGAGAGAGATGTGCTTCATCCTATCGCCCTTGATATAACCAGCTTGTAGGTGAGCTATACAAGCTGCATTATCTTCAAATAATATGGTTGGCTCAAGGTTGTCCGTCTTCAGGCCGGGCGTCACTAGAATGTGATGAATGACTGAACGAAGCCAGACAAATTCTTTGCTAGCTTCATGGATCACCAGGAGCTCTGAGAGGTTGGATGAGACTGCTATGGTGGTATGCTTCAAAGATTTCCAGGAGATGACCGTACCACCGAAAATGAACACCAATCTCTGATTTCTCGGTATGTGGATCAGACCTGTAACCTGCATCCTTGGAGGTAGCGCAGAAGATGCTTTGCTCCATTCCAGTGGCGCTTTGTGGGTGCTGAACTGTATCTGGCTAGTAGGATGACTACGAACGCTATGCCGGGACGCATGCAGGTTGCCAGATATATTAGTGCTCCAATGACACTAAGGTAAGGTACTTCAGGACTTAATGTTTCCTCCCCTTCTTCCAGCGGCCGGAATGGGTCTTTATGTACATCCAATGATCTAACGACCATTGGTGTACTTAGAGGATGGCAATTATCCATTTGGAAATTTTAAGTAATTTCCTTGTGAATGTGGATTGGTTTAACAGGATTCCTCCGCTGAGGTGTTCTATTTGTAAGCCAAGACAATATTTAGTCTTTCCTAGGTCTACCATTTCAAACGTTAGTTTGAGGCTTGCAGATATATCATCAATCTCTACAGGAGATCCGATGAGGTTTAAGTCGTCTACATAGACATCTATTAATACGAATCTTGTTCCCGTGGTTTTAATGAAAATACACAGGCAGACTTCATTATTGGTGAAACCTTGTTGAACAAGGAATTCACTTAGTCTGTTATACCACATTTTTCCCAATTTTTTAAGACCTTATAATGATCTTTGAGCTTAACAGAAAATACGTCCCGAGGTCTATCTTTTATTTCTGTTGGTAGTTTGAAACCATTTGGAAGGTTCATATAGATATCTTTATCTATACTGCCATTTAGATATGCAGTCACAACTTCCATGAGCTGCATTTCTAGGCCTTCCGTTGATGTTAAGCTTATTATGAATCGGAATGTGATCGCATCCATAACCGGGGAATATGTATCTTCATAATCTATCCCCGGTCGTTGGGAAAATCCCTGAGCTACAAGCCATGCTTTGTAGCATACAATCTGATTATTCTCATTTCTTTTCCTTACAAATACCCAATTGTATCCCACAGGTTTTACACCTCTTGGTGTCCGGACTACTGCTCCATAGACTTTGCGTTTCAAGAGTAGTCCAGCTCTACTCTCATTGCTTCGTTCCACTTTGGCCAATCATCTCTGCATTTGCATTCAGCTAGTGATCGTGGATCGATATCATCGTCGCACTGAGCGATGTGAACAGCAATATCGAACACAAAGTCGTCGTCGTCGACAGTGCTTTTTCTGCCCAGTACCTCCCCAATACGTACGAAATTTAATGATATTTCTCCTGTAATGTCCTCTTCGGGGGATTGAAGGAGGGGATAGGTTATTGGTCTGAGCTCAGCATCCTGTGGTGGGATATTCTTTATTTCTCCAGTTATTTTCCTCTTGCGAGGGAATTTATCCTTGGAGCCAGGCGGTCGTCCACTTTTTATTTAAGGTACGGTCGATTCTGCTACCGGTGGATTGCACCCATCTTTGGGGATGTATATCCTAGCTGGCGTCTTGGCAGTAGGGACGTGTGATCTGATAATCTTCTGGTTATCAGTGAATTTGTACGGTAGGAGATGTACTGTATTCTGAATGTGAAGGGTCTTCAGGATCTCATCTTCACATAGATTTGTACGCGGATAATAATGAGACAAAGATTTAGTGTCATAAGAAATGGTATCTGAAGCTTCATGCTTCTTAGTTTGTGAGCCTAGTTTGGGAAAAGAATTTTCGTCAAACTCATAATCTTCAAGACAAGCCTTAAATGCATCGCCCGTCAGGGGCTCAAGGTATCTAATAATGGAGGGCGAATCATACCCTACGTAGATATCAAGACGATGATGAGGACCCATTTTAGTCCTCTGTGGGGATGCTATGGGAACATAGACTGCACAACCGAATACTCTTAAGTGAGAAATATTGGGAGGTATACCATATGCAAGCTGCATCGGCGATAAAATATGAGCATTAGAGGGTCGTATTCTGATAAGCGAATGCGACATGCAAAATGGCATGTCCCCAAGCATCCACAGTGCTTCAACTGATCCTTCTATTATATTATAAAGTCCCTGAAATTGTAGTGACGGGACCATTATAATTAATGATGCTATTAAAATATCATCTATCGTGAAGGTTCATGTGCGTGGAGGCACTATCCACTAGGCATTCACACTTCATCTCTAGAAAAGAATGTAAAAAAATTTTATGAAAAGTAAAACTACATTCGATTCATAATTAAGATAAAGAAGGACATAATTGAAGATACATCAAAACATTAATGATAAAGGCTGAAAAGATGACTAAAGTAGCTTAATGAGGTAGTCAATGAGGTCGTCATTCTCGAAATACTCGGTGTTGAACCGAGTTGGAGGCTGTATATCCACCAGATTTGTTTCAGCGGAAGGCTTCAGGCTTGCCATATACAAATCTTGGAGGTGACCTGGAGTACGACAGACCCTGGACCAATGTCCAGTCATGCCACATCTGTGGCATTTGTCTTCCCAGTTTTTCTTGGGAGCAGACTTCTGGTCAGAGGTATTCCTCTTCCACGTATTCTTTTTCTTCCCCTCATCATTGTTGTTCTGGGGAGGAGCTCTAGTCTGCTTTTTCGTAGCTTTCCCCTTGTTGAATCTTCCGTTGTGCTTGTTCTTCATCTTCTTGGAAGAAACCATGTGAGCTTCAGGGAGAGGAGCAGAGCCAGCTAGGCGTAGGTTATGAGTGGCCAGTAGGAGGTCTCTGTTCTGCTCTGCCATAAGAAGGCAGGAGAGTAAATCAGAGTACCTCGTCAACTTGCGTTCACGATACTATTGCATAAGAATAGCATCCTTCTCATGGAAAGATGTATATGTTTTCTGAAGCATGTGGGTTTCCGAGACTTGTTCACCACACAACTTCAGGCGTGAGGTAATGTTATGGAGAGCTGAGTTATACTCAGCCACGGACTTGAAGTCCTGAAGTCGGAGATTTTCCTACTCATAACGTGCACGAGGGAAGATAACATCTTTCTGATGTTTGTATCTGTCCTCAAGTGCTGCCCATCGTTCATGAGGGTCTTCCACTATTAGATATTCGGCCTTCAGGGTCCGATCAATATGTCGCCTAATATAGATAATGGCTTTCGCCTTCTCTATTTCGGAGACTCTACCAGTAGAAGTCCCTTCATCAGTTGTCACAGCCGTAGCTGGAGGTTGAATTGTGTGACTTATGCTCTGTGAGCGTAGATGGAACTTCAGGTCCTGCTGCCAGCTCAAATAATTTTTCCAGCCGCATCGAGAACATCAAAATCGACGCTCACAATCTTTGCCATTTATCTAAGCATGGAATAAGCATGAATTAATTATATATTAAAAATTAAGACATGCATATAAGTAAAACTAAACTAGTTGTGGGGATCGGCCAGTAACCACTAAAAATAATAAATGTCCGAAGTCCCTTATACATTTCTAATTACGAGAAAATTAAAATTAAAATTTGGAAACCCTTGGGGGGTCCCAGCATTAGCAATTTTCCTCCGTCTTCAGGCCAAGTATCTCTGGGCATCGGCTTTTACATTTAGTTCCTCACTACATTTTCACTCAAAAGGAAAAAAATGCGAGGAAAATAAATAGTGGTGACTAATAATGGCCGATCCAAAAAAACACAACATAGTTTTACCAACATTCCAGGCAGTTTATGTAAGTATGAAACATCACATGCATATATAATACATTTTATTCAACATCGCAGGCAATTTTATTGGATAAATATATTAAATTTACGTTTAATAGTTACTTGGACCACGGGGAAACGTCATTACCCGTTAGGTTAAATTAACGAAAGAGCGGTCTCGGGATAACCCGTTAGGTTAAACTAACGAAAGAGCGGTCTCAGGATCCTAGTAATTATTAAAACATAAAATAATTTTAATTTTAATCCAATTAAAAATAAAGCGATTAATAATGAATTACACATAGATTTCAGTAATTAATTTTTAACTTGCCCCAACTACCCCAAAAGGAGTTAGTCATGCTCAATATCCTCACCCTGATTTACCCTGATTTTTCTGGATTTTCCAGAATTTTTTCGGATTTAATCCACTTTTTCCAGTAATATCTGGACTTTCAGGTTTTGAAAAGGCGTTTTTATTGAATTAATAATAAATTGGCCTGCAGGCCCGTAAGACAAAAGATACTCAGTTTTTATTTTTATTTCCCATCAGGGGAGGCACATGCTTCTTCTCCCCCTTAGGCTTTAAGGAGGGAGGATGGATAGGAGCAGCCACCAGGGGCGGCATGCTTTGGTCCCGTGGCATGGGGAAAAGCCCCACTCGACAGGAGGGGTCGTGAATTGAGAGGCACCCCCGACAAGGGACGACGACACCAATGATATGCCTTCCCGACATGGGGGGAAGGGTGGCTAATTGAACGGCCCCAGCCCCCCTCGATAGGAGGAGGGGAATGCGAAGCGAACGGCCCAGGCTCCACTCAACAGGAGGGGGAACGGCCCAGCCCCCCTCGACAGGAGGGGGAGGCAAAACGAATTGCCCAGCCCCCCTCAAGAGGCAGGGGGTGATATGGGCAGCACCCCCCTCCGAATTGGGCTTCGCCCCCTCGACATGGGGGCGAATTGGGCAGTGCCCCCCTCGACGGGGGGGGGGGGGGGGGGGGGCGAATCGGGCAAAGAGGCAGGCCCCCTCCGACAGGGAGGGGGCAGAGTTTCGGGAGGCCCCCCAACAGGGGGGCGGCGTGCCTGTGAATCGAAGGTCTCCCTCTGACAGGGGGGAGGGCGGCACTCCGACGAGAAAAAAGGCCCCCCTGACAGGGGGCGGCGCTCCGATGCGCTCAAGACGGAAGGTCGGCCGGCCAGCCAAGAATCTGGTATGTTTATTTTATACATATGCATAGATAGATACTCAGCTGTAGTAAGAAGACGAAGATAGGTTTGATCATTAGAACTTATGACCTAGAAGCAAATTCAGTCTGCCTTCTTTTATTTCTGAAGATCAAATGATATGAAAACAACGAGTCTAAAGAAATTGGTATCATTAGGATATGCATCATAAGCCAGATGAATGTCAAGAAGAATTTATTCATGGATGAATCTCTCATCAAGCTTCAAGAAATGCTCTGTGGTTTACAAGAAACCATAGAATGTTTAGGACAAAATTGATATCAACCAAAAGTCATGTTTGAGAATCGATTACCATATTTGGCTCTTACACAAGAACCAGAATCCGAAAACAAGCTTGAAAAAGATCAAGAAGGGCTAATCGAACGGCGTCCCGAGAGGTGAATCCCGTCACAGTACATCAAATTTCATGAATCAAATTTCATCAAATTTCTGATGGTATTTTGAATCCCCGAGAGGTGAATTTCATGCGCATGTCTCTTCTCCCAAAAGTACATCAAATTTTTTAATATAGTTAATATATTTAAAACAAATGTTTAACAGTAAATCTATGTTTGAAATTTGATTTTCTTGCTATAGATCTCTTAGAAAATAAGTATCACAGATTTATAATGCACAAGTAAAATGATGATCTAGGGGTTTCTAAAAATTTACCTCTAGATCCTACCCGTCGGATCTAGCGAAGTTCGGAGATGCAAGCCCTATCTGTGTCCTCGCGATTCGTCCATCGACAGAGATTCAGCTCAGCTGATGAAGGTGCTGATAACGTATTAAGATTTGTACGAAGTGTAGGTCTATGGTTGATACCATAGCCATATATACAATATCATATGAGAGTTACAAGTCCCTTGGAACCCAAGGGACCCCACTAAGAGTGGGTTTAATGGTGGATGATAGCAGGTGGAGACCAAAGGTCTCCCCCATTCATAACACTTCTCTTATTTTTCAGTTGAACATAGCGATCTTCCGGTTCCGACGGACTTCTTTTCGGATTTTTCTGAGCTCGGAACAATTTTTCTATATTTTCGGGAAGTTATGGATCTTTTTATTAAATGATATGTTTTGGCATAATTTTGTCTTCTTCTATTTTTTATTTGAAGATGGCGAACTCCCAGTTCCAAAGATATTTTTGTAAATTTTTCTGAGCTCGAGTATATTTTCTATAGTTTATTGAAGATGTGATTCATTTTATTAAATGATATGATTTTTATAGACTAAGTTTACATTCTGTTATTTTTAAATCGAAGATAGTGATTGCCCGTTTCCAACAGAATTTTTCTGAATTTTCTACTCTCGGGGCTATTTTCTAAATTTTATGGAAGATATGTATCTTTTTATTAAATGATATGATTTTTATAGCCTAAGTTTGTCTTCTCTTATTTTTCAGTTAAAGATGGCGATCTCCTGGTTCCAACAGACATTTTTGCGGATTTTTCTTAGCTCAATGCTATTTTTCTACATTTTCTGGAAGATATGAATCTTTTTAATTAGTGATATGATTTTTGGACTAATTTTGTCTTCTTTTATTTTTTTCGTTAAAGATGGCGATCTCCGGGTTCTAACGGACAATTTTATGAATTTTTTTGAGCTCCGGGCAATTTTCTATATTTTATGTAAGATATGGATCTTTATATTAAATGATATGATTTTTAGAGCCTATTTTTGTTTTCTGTCATTTTTCAGTTGAAGATGGCGATCTCCCGGTTCCAACGTAAAGGTATGCATATTTTTCTGAGCTCGGGTCTATTTTCTATATTTTCTTAAAGATAATGATCTTTATATTAATTGATATGATTTTTTCGCCTAATTTTGTCTTCTCTTATTTTCCAGTTGATGATGGCGATCTTTTTATTAAATGATATGATTTTTTCGCCTTATTTTGTCATCTCTTATATTTCCGTTGTAGATGGCGATCTCCTAGTTCCAACGGACATTTTTGCGGATTTTTCTGAAATCATGGCTATTTTCTCCTTTTCTGGAAAATATGGATCGTTTTATTAAATAATATCAGAGAAGACAAAATTAGGCCAAAAATGACCGTTGAAACCAGGAAATCGCCATTTTCAAGAGGAATATAAGAGAAGACAAAATTCGGAACCGTGAAATCGCCATCTTCATCTATAAAAACTTCCATTGTAACCGGGATATCACCATCTTCAACTGATAATATTTATATATATATCATTTTCTGAGCTTGGTACTATTTTCTACATTTTATGAAAGATATGGATCTTTTTATTAATTGATATGATTTTTATAGCCTAAATTTGTCCTCTTATTTCATTTGCAGATGGCGATCTTTTTATTAAATGATATGATAAGCCTAAATTTGTATTCACTTAAATTCCTGTTGTAGATGCGATCTCCCTGTTCCAACGGATATTGTTTCAGAGTGTTTTCTCACTACAGAAACGTTGACCGTGGACGGCCCGGTCAACGTGGTCAAGGGGCCGATTTGGGTCCCTTGGGTGCGTCGAGCACGTGCAGATGCGACGCGAATCGGAGATGCAGTCGACGCAGAGCACATCAGCTGGGTCGGGTCTGGATCCTCGGCCTCAGGGGGCTGAGGGGAAGCCTCGGCCCGGTGTGAGGTGCTCGGCCTCGGACGGTCGGGCGACGAGGGGTAGCCTCGGTCGCCTTGGCTCGGCGAGGGGTGGCATCGGTAGAGCGACATCCTCGTGGTGGTGGAGACGAACGGGCTCGGGGACATGGGCGCTCGGCTCCGGTTGGAAGGACGCCGAGGGGTAGCCTCGGTGTCGCTGGATCTCCTGGACCGGTGGGGTCGGCCGATGGCGGGTTCGCTCGGGCGGGAAGGCGCGGCTCCGTTCTTTGGCAGGCCGAGGGGTAGCCTCGGCGTGGCGACGACCTCCGGGATCGGTTGAAGGCGGAGTCGCTCATCGCGGGACTTGCGGATCCTCGCGTCGGCTCGGCGAGGGGTGGCCTCGGCAGAGCGGCATCCTCGTGGTGGAGGAGACGAACGGGCTCGGGGACGTGGGTGCTCGGCTCCGGTTGGAAAGACGCTGAGGGGGTAGCCTCGGCGTCGCTGGATCTCCTGGACCTGAATAGACGAGGGAGCTCGTCAGGGGGGTCGGACCTTGGTTCTGACCAATACCCCTCCGATGCCTAAGTCAGAACGGATCTGTGTAGGAGCTCGGTGGGATCGAGTATGGCTCGCGGAGAGACCGATACCCGAGTCCTCAGGCCGAGCTTTGGAGGAAGAATCTTATAGGTGGAAGAAGGAGTAATAGTGATAGTATACGATACCATGGTTCTAGATCACGAAGATCCGGCCCCCCTCAAATGACGCACGCCCCCTCCTCATATAGACGAATCATGCTCATAATGTGCCATGACGTGACATCATGGCCGCCATTCATGGGGTCGTGCAAAATGGGGAAGTGTTGACCCCCTCTAAGTGCGCCCACTTGATGACGCCATGAAGGTGGAGTCATGGCCATGAGTGATTGCCATAATTGGCGGGCCATGAAGGCTGGAGTAATGGGCATTGCGGTTGCCATAATTGGCGGGCCATAATGGCGGGGGAGTGATGGCCATTAAGTCTGGCCATGAAGTCGAGCCTTGATGGCTAGATGGCCATTTAAGTCGGACCATCATTGGCAAGCTATGGCCATGAAGATGGTTGCCATGTCTTACGAGCCATGATGGCTAAAATGATGGCCGTTTAAGTTGGGCCATCATTTCATCCACTATGAAAGTGGGTAATCTTTTTGGGCCTTCGTATTGGGGGGAGAAGTGCGGCCCGCCCGTAGGATTCTTGGGCCGGGGCCCCAAGGCCGTAGTAGACCCGGCCCGTTCAGGCCCGGTCAAAATAGCCCGATCAATTGCCCCCATCTTCTGAGCTCTACCATTGTTAAGGTGGATGTCGGGAGATGTAGTATAAGGGGGGAGAAGATGCTCCTTTTGTAAAATCAGTCCGGCTTGCTGAGCCGACTAGTGACAATAAGTTGTTGCGATTTGCTCGGTGGCGAGGTGAGTTGCCCCTCGGCTTACGGCTGGCGAATGAGATCCGCTCGGTGGCGAGGGGGGGTTGCCCCTCGGCTTACGGCCGGCGAAGGAGATCCGCTCGGTGGCGAGGGGAGTTGCCCCTCGGCTTACGGCCGGCGAAGGAGTGATCGGCCTGCTGGGGGGTTGCCCCCAGCCCTTTGACCGATCTGTTCGTTCAGTTGCGAAGGGAGTTTCCCCTCGACTTATAGCCGACGAAGGAGATCCGCTCAGTGGCGAGGGGGTTGCCCCTCGGCTTACGGCCGGCGAAGGAGATCCGCTCTGTGGCGAGGGGAGTTGCCCCTCGGCTTACGGTCGGTGAAGGAGTGATCGGCCGGCTGGGGGGTTGCCCCCAGCCCTTTGACCGATCTGTTCGTTCGGTTGCGAAGGGAGTTGCCCTTCTACTTATGGCCGACGAAAAGGGTGAAGACCTTGTGGAGCCTTTCAAAGATTCCATGGTGGCGCTCTGCCATTGCTTCGTCCAGATCAGTGGATGCAGGAGTTGTTCGGCAAGCGGGGACCCAGCAGCACGGTCGGAGGAGCGATCTGGGTGCTTGAACTTGGACGGGGGTGCTTCAGCCAGATCGGCTTGGCCAGGATGAGGATGACTTTGAGACAAGGTGGCTCGCTGTTGAGACTCGGATACTTGGCAAGGCGGTCGAACTCGTCTTGGATGGGGCGGCCTCGTCTAGACACAGCTCCAGTTCCATTTCCAGCTTCAGCTCCAGCCCCAGCTTTTATCTGGATCGTATCTCCCACTCCGGCTCCAGCTCCATCTCTCGCTTTTGTCTGGATCGTATCTCCTACTCCAGCTCCGGCTCCAGCTCCGGCTTTTGTCTGGTTCTTGGTTGCATGGCAGTAAGGCACCTTCGATGCTCGGCGAGGAGTCGCTCGAATGCGTGGTCGGAGGAGCGGTCTGGACGCTCGGACTCGGGCGGTGGTACTTCGGCCAGATCGGTTCGGCCACGGTCAGAGGAGCTGCTTGGTCGCTCGAACCCGGACCGTGGTGTTTTAGCCAGATCGGCTCGGCCTGGCTCGCTGAGAGAGCTCGACACGGCCACCCGTCTCGGAGCAAAGGAGCCTGGATGAAGGGTGCCTCAGAGGTCCGTCGTTGATGATGTGGTTACCGACACGGCCCTCGAGCTACTGTTGAGACAAACAGAAAGTTTGAACAACGGCAATGGTACTTGACTGGTCTCGGTTGGTAGCTCTGCTCACTCCTCGGAAGCAGGGTTGGCGGATGCTTCGTGTCGCCACCTCAGGGGTCAGCCTCGGCCTGAACTGGTCGGCCTCGACCTCGGCCTGGACTGGTCGGCCTCCTCTGGGGTCGGCCTCGGCCTGGACTGGTCGGCCTCCTCTGGGGTCGGCCTCGGCCTAGACTGGTCGGCCTCGGCCTCGGCCTAGACTGGTCGGCCTCCTCTGGGGTCGGCCTCGGCCTGAACTGGTCGGCCTCGGCCTCGACCTGGTCTGGTCAGCCTCTAACTCCTTGCATTGGGTATCCTTGGACTCAAGAATGCCTGAGCAGGGGACCGAGCAAAGGTGGACTGCGCAAAGAAAGTATCGGTCCGGCCAAGAGAAGATAGCCTCGGACAGTTGCAAATGGAGAAGGTGGTAGTGGTAGTGCCGGCTACCTTCATATGTATGCCTTCCTGGCCCTCGACAGGGTTGGCGATGCGCTCAGTGAAGCCTTTCGACGGGTCGGAGCTGGGTCGTGGAACTCAATTCCAAGAAAAACCAATGCTTGTAGATGCGCCAAGCTTGGGGACCTGCCGAACTTTGCTATGGCCTGCCGATGCGGTACTTTGTGATGTTGTCGATACCAAGCTCTAGGTCCGTTGTGCTCCACGACATGATTATTTGTTATAGCTTGCCTCTCCTTGTCCCCTGGTTTGTATCCTGAAATGTTGGGCCACGTCAACTAATCAAGTTTGCATAGTTTTGGAGAGAGGAGACATAATTGTACAACAGGTTTATAGATTGCATAGCTTTATGAAATAGTTGCAGCGAAAGCCGATGCCTCCCTCCGCGATGGTTCTCAGATCAATGCCGAGCATCTGGATCCTCCCCTTGGGTCTGAGCCCCTCGTGCCCAAGATTTTGTTGCTGCATCCCATGCTGGACTCGCACTCGCCCCTCCATCCAGCAGGTGACATCAGGAGGTTGCCATGCTCGACCAGGTCAGCATCTGGTCAGTCAAACTATGAAGTAGATCGGCTTGGCAGTACGACAGTGAGAGCCCGAGCTGCTGTGACACGCCGCGCTGTAGAGCATCTCTTCGTTGATGTTGGGAGAATGTGGAGCTCCCCTCTGCGCAAGACACCGAGGAGGGCCAAGAAGCACTTCCGGGGCTACGGACGACGAAGTAGTCGAGGACAGGCAGTGAGAGAGGTGCCGCTCGTCGTTAACGAGAGCACCCAGCTTCGAGTACCTCTTTCTGGAAAGTGAGGTTCGCTATCTACTTGCCGTCACCGATTGCCCCAAGCAAGGAGGAGATCAACAGAATAGCTGTCTTCAAGATATCAAATCACACACGAGGGGCATCAAAACGCTCATCGTCCCTGCTCCAACAGCCGGGGGCTGTTACCGTGATTCAGTCGGTAGCAAGCTTCACGGCGGTGATGGGACTTTGAAGACCAGGAATCGAGTAGCGGATCTGATCCATCTTCGGTAGAAAGATGCTCGGTGGCCTCGAATGCCTGGGTCAGATCACCACATTTGGCAGTTTGGCAGCGGCAGTTCAGCACGTGGGGCTGCAGGTCGTCGATGGTCTTCCGTTGCTGTGACTCCCGATTGCTTGCGGTGGCCTCTTAATTGGGGTAGCTGGGTCCTAGACTTCGAATCAAGGGGGTGAACCCCCATGGCCGAGCTCGGTTGAGTCAGGCCCCAATCTTGAGGACCAAGGTTTGAGGCCATTGTTTTGCAGAGAGCAGACCCCTGAAGCAAAAGCTGCTTCAAGATCATTTGATCAGCAACCTCGTGCTTCAAAGGCAGATCAATTGCTGATCGTCGCCGGCTCTTTCTTTGGGATCTCAATGATATCAAACTTGAGGAAGGACGGATTGAGTAGCAACATGGGGGGAGGCCTCTCTGCTCATCTACGGACGGCCGAGGCAAGAAACAAACCTCTCATCAGCGTAAACGGCGCAATTGCATCTGAGGTGTCGGGCCGAATCGCGACGAAGTTTTGGGTTGGTTCCTTGCTCCCTTAGCAGCTATTGAACGCCGACTGGACGAGAAGCCCGTGGTCGCTCGCTGGTTCGGCCTGGACAGGAATCTCATCAACGTTTCAGGGTCGGGCCGGCTTGTCAGCTGGATCCGTCTGCGGCTGTGCTTGGACGGTGGATATCACGTGCTGGATGAATCAACGATGCACAGCAGTGACCTCTGGCCTCCGATGAAGCCTCCGTGGAGCCCACACGTAGGGTTTTCAAGCTGGGCATCCTGGGTGCAATGGGTCTGATGCCGATGAAGATCCGAGAGGGGAAAGGAGGGACCACCGACGCCTACTGCGTGGCCAAGCACGGGCAGAAGTGGATTCAGACCCAAACCATCATCGACTCCATCTGCCCCCAAATGGAACGGGTGGTACACATGGGAGGTGTTCGATCCTTGGTGGGGCGATCTCGACGGGGGGTTCTTGAGCCCGGTGCTTGGGGTCGGTCGAACGAGCTCGGCTTGGACGAACTCCCGCCAGGGGAAGCTCGATCGGACGTATTGGGTCGGCAGAGCTCAGCTCCGATGGGATCTTGGTCAATCGAACATCCTCGCCGGTCGGACTCCTTCGTCGGACGAGTCTCGATCTGAGGAGAGCCCGGTGCCGAGCCGCATGAGGGAGGAAGACAAGGGAGTGGGCGATGGCGGTGGTGGCAGACTCTATCCTACCGGTGAAGAGGTGGGAGAGGCCGATGTACTCGGCGGCCGTGACGCTAGCTAGGGTTTCCCGCTCCCAAGAGGGGTCCTCGAGACAATTGAGCATGTTGTCCCGCAGGATCACGACGGACGATGACGGCATCAGGTCCGGTACCGAGCGGTGGATCCGATTGCTGGTGTTGTGCTCATTTTTTCGGATTTATCTCAATCCAAGAATAATAATTTATTGTTGAGATCGATGACCACTGGGAACGGATTCACGGTTGCCGCTCCTTCGGAAGTTGGCCTTTTAGGCTTTGATTAGTGGAACAAGTCATCGTCGGTGCGGTTGTTTGACGTGGGTTTAAACTCGTTTCTCACAGACGACGCCAAGATGTTTCAGAGTGTTTTCTCACTACAGAAACATTGACCGTGGATGGCCCGGTCAACGTGGTCAAGGGGCCGATTTGGGTCCCTTGGGTGCGTCGAGCACGTGCAGACGCGACGCGAATCGGAGATGCAGTCGACGCAGAGCACATCAGCTGGGCCGGGTCTGGATCCTCGGCCTCAGGGGGCTGAGGGGAAGCCTCGGCCCGGTGTGAGGTGCTCGGCCTCGGACGGTCGGGCGATGAGGGGTAGCCTCGGTCGCCTTGGCTCGGCGAGGGGTGGCCTCGGTAGAGCGACATCCTCGTGGTGGAGGAGACGAACGGGCTCAGGGACGTGGGCGCTCGGCTCTGGTTGGAAGGACGCTGAGGGGTAGCCTCGGCGTCGCTGGATCTCCTGGACCGGTGGGATCGGCCGATGGCGGGTTCGCTCGGGCGGGAAGGCGCGGCTCCGTTCTTTGGCGGGCCGAGGGGTAGCCTCGGCGTGGCGACGACCTCCGGGATCGGTTGAAGGCGGAGTCGCTCATCGCGGGACGCGCGGATCCTCGTGTCGACTCGGCGAGGGGTGGCCTCGGCAGAGCGGCATCCTCGTGGTGGAGGAGACGGACGGGCTCGGGGACGTGGGTGCTCGGCTCCGGTTGGAAAGACGCTGAGGGGTAGCCTCGGCGTCGCTGGATCTCCTGGACCTGAATAGACGAGGGAGCTCGTCAGGGGGGTCAGACCTTGGTTCCGACCAATACCCCTCCGATGCCTAAGTCAGAACGGATCTGTGTAGGAGCTCGGTGGGATCGAGTATGGCTCGCGGAGAGACCGATACCCGAGTCCTCAGGCCGAGCTTTGGAGGGAGAATCTTATAGGTGGAAGAAGGAGTAATAGTGATAGTATACGATACCATGGTTCTAAATCGCGAAGATCCGGCCCCCCTCAAATGACGCCCGCCCCCTCCTCATATAGACGAATCATGCTCATAATGTGCCATGACGTGACATCATGGCCGCCATTCATGGGGTCGTGCAAAATGGGGAAGTGTTGACCCCCTCTAAGTGCGCCCACTTGATGACGCCATGAAGGTGGAGTCATGGCCATGAGTGATTGCCATAATTGGCGGGCCATGAAGGTTGGAGTAATGGGCATTGCGGTTGCCATAATTTGCGGGCCATAATGGCGGGGGAGTGATGGCCATTAAGTCTGGCCATGAAGTCGAGCCTTGATGGCTAGATGGCCATTTAAGTCGGACCATCATTGGCAAGCTATGGCCATGAAGATGGTTGCCATGTCTTACGAGCCATGATGGCTAAAATGATGGCCGTTTAAGTTGGGCCATCATTTCATCCACTATGAAAGTGGGTAATATTTTTGGGCCTTCGTATTGGGCGGAGAAGTGCGGCCCGCCCGTAAGATCCTTGGGCCGGGGCCCCAAAGCCGTAGTAGACCCGGCCCATTCAGGCCAGGTCAAAATAGCCCGATCAGATATTTTTGTAGATTTTTCTGTATTCTTGGCTATTTTCCACATTTTGGAAGATATGTATCATTTTATTAAATGATACGATGTTATGGACTAATTTTGTCTTCTCTTATTTTTTTTAGTTGAAGATGGCGCTCTCCCGGTTCCAATGGACATTTGTGCGGATTTATTTTGTGCTACAGGATATTTTCTATATTTTTTGTATAATATGAATCTATATCTTATATGCTTTGATTTTATAACCTAATTTTGTCATCTCTTATTTTTCAGTTGAAGATGGCGATCTCCCGGTTGCAATGGATATTTTTGTGGAATTTTCTAAGCTCGGGGCTATTTTTCTACATTTTCGAGAAGTTATGTATCTTTTTATTAAATGATATGATTTATTGCCCTAATTTTTTCTTCTCTTATTTTTTTAGTTGAATATGGCGATCTCGGTTCTAAGGACATTTTGCGTATTATTCCGACTTCAGGATTGGTTTCTATATTTTCTGGAAGATATGGATTTTTTATTAAAAGATATGTTTTGACCTAATTTTGTCTTCTGTATTTTTCAATTGAAGATAGCGATCTCTCTGTTCTGACGGACATTTCTGCGGATTTTATAAGCTCGGTGCTATTTTCAACATTTTTATAAATGATATGATTTTTATGGACCACGTTTGTGTTGGATCTGGATCTAAGCCTAGAGGGTGTTGAATAGGCTAATAAAAATTCTCGTGAACACACGTGGAATCACAGGTAGCTATAATCAGATGCAGAGTAAATAAAAGCAAACACAGGGTGTACAATAGATTAACCCTGATTCGGTCGCCCCAACGACCTACTCCAGCCCCAAATCAATTACTAGCATTAATATGTTACTGGGTACAACCGTTAAGCTCCCCGAGCCCCAACTCTCTGCTCACCCGGTTCAGTATCGCACTCACCACAGTGTTAAATACTATTAATCTAGTAACGCTTTCTACCCTCTTGTCTAGCCCCAACTAGACAAGACCCCAAAAGAATGAACAAGTAACCTACAAAGATCGATACACCAAGTACACGAATATAAAGTAATAAGAGTTTAGAAAAGCTCAGTTCGTGTCGGTGTCGTCTTTGTCGATCAGCGCATCGTCAGCTTCACGTTGGTGCAAACGGTGTCTCAAGCCGATATCTGGATCTCAAGATATAGCCCTCCGAATTTCAATGCGCAAATCTACCCGAATCTGGTCTGTGCGTAAATCAATTCTCTGTTTTATAGAATCGGCAGCAGTCTGTGCGTAAAGTATGTTTCTACCCTGTCTTCCAGAAATTGTAGTAAATTGATCCTAGCTCAGAAAAATCCGAATAAATAATCGTTAGGATCGTGAGCTCGTCCTCTTTGAGTGAAAACAAGGAAGGGCCGATTTGGAACCTTTTGTGGAAATGAATTTTCAGATCTTTGAAGTGCGTCCTAGGGCTTGGAATTTGATCTCTTGGACTTTGTTTCTTCAAAGATGGTGGCCTTGGTTGCTTACTCCTCTAGGTTAAAGACTTATGCTTGGATATCTAGCTTGATGATGGATGGTTCCTTATTCTTGCGGCAATGCTTGAAGACGATGAAGAACTTTGGCCATGTTGTAGAGCACTAAGTTGTGATCGTCCTGTCACAAAGGGTTCGTCGATCCGAGCTCTATGAAGAAAGTTATGCACTTTTTAGCGTTTTTTATCAACCTCCTTCTTCTTCCTACGAATTTGATGATCTCTTTGAAACTTGGAGGATAAATTCGGCCAAGATGAATAGAAATGAGTCTAGGGCCGGTCTTGCTTTTTTCTCTCTCCTTTGGATGTGCGTTTATATAGGGGGAGGTGGAAATCAATTAGGCTCTCGTAGAATCCCTTAGATTAAGGAGATTGGATGAATCCTAACTTGAATAGGATTTGAAATAATCATATAGAAGATCTCTTTCAATCACAATAGAATTTGGAGTTTAAATTGGATTTGGAGAGGATTTGAATTTGAATGGCAATGAGATTTGAGTAGGATCTCATTTAGGATCTCATTTAATCACAAATTGATTTGCATGAGATTTGGTTCGCTCACTTTTGATATGAATGAGATCTCTCCATATCTCTCCATATTTGACCAAGTCCAAATTGCAAATGAATTGCAATTTCTCCATCACTTTGACTAAGTCTTCTTTGCATATTTCACTATCACTTTAACTAAGTCTCCCTTTAAATATTTACGAACTTGCCACTCCTGAAAGCACTTAACACACACATCAAATTGTTCACACACGTTTGTTACCATCAAACATGAAGTCATCGATTGTTGTTTCCAACTACACGTTGTATCCAACAATCTCCCCTTTTGATGACGACAAACCTATATAAGATTTGAGCAATAACGATCCAAATAATATTATCGTGACATGTGTGTGTGAAGTGCGATGAAGGAGAAAGTATGCAACAAATGTTCAAGCATTCAGACACGTTACATGCTCCCCGTATAGTCATACTCCCCCTTAAACATACATTCACTAATGCACAATATCACAAATCTTTTCCGAAATATTCTCCACCTTTTGTTATCATCAAAAGTGTACTTGTGAAGTCAATGTCATATCACATGCAAAACGGGTGTATTATATAAACTATAGCAAACACTTGCATGTAGTCATTCTTAGAATAAACACGTCAAATCCAATAAAAATTATAACAAAGATTTCTACACCAATGTGTAAGTGTGATGATTAAAAATTGAAGCACATAAGGAGAACTTTCAAGAAATTCAACCAAAATCAATCCACTTTTCAATGTAAACTGATGTCATCTAGGATTGATTTTTCCCATCTCATTAAAATGAGTTCAAGTTACCACACCCAAAACATAGCCTTGAGGACTCATAGATGTGGGGTGGCATTGCTTCACCAACGTTAAAGTTTACACTTAAAACTTATATTGGATACTCATGGGTAGTGTCGTTGCCATGGATCATATCCATTTTTCATACAGAGCTCTTTTCTTTCTTTTTCATTTATATATATATATATATATATATATATATATATATATATATATATATATATATATATATATATATAATTTTTTCATTTCAGTTCTTTTGAGCTTTATTTTTTATCCAAGGCAAGACACATCATATCTGTTAATCCCTAAAGGCTGGCCTAGTTGATAAATGCCCACTCAAATAACCCAACAACAATTCTCATCAATGAGGACCAGTTCGCTAAGGTGAAGAGGAGCTCGTCGAGTCTAAGGGAAGCTCGCCTAAGCAGATCGGCAAGCTCTTCAACCGAATCAAAGAGAAGAGCCCTCCGGCTGATCGCACATTTCTACGCTAGCTTGCCCCAGAGTATCTTGCCCCGGAGGCAGCTCGCCTACCTCTCCGCCCTGAAGCAGTTCAACCGATGAGGGAGGCGACCCGCCACTAATCACTGCCAGTTTCACTATAGACAGAGTCTGGCAAAGGCGCACCTAGGCGCTTCGGCGCCTGACAGTCTACCGAAAGCGTGCCTGACATGTACGGCTCTGACATACTGACAAAAATGCACCTGACACCACCTGACACCATCAATGCAGAAAATGTCTCTGACACCGCCTGCCACCTTATCATTTCACCACTCGAGTATTCGACAGTTGACAGGGTGGCAAGCAACCGCCTCTCAGACCTATAAATAGCCCCTCTCCTCCAACGAGGAGGGGGCTGGTTGGTTTGTCAAATCTGTAAGAAACCCCTAACACATCTACATACATTCAAGGTCGAATATCATCTACATATCTAGGCCTTCCACACAAGTTCGCCATGCAAGCGCTGATCTGCCACTAAGATCGCCATGTTTGTCTGACATTCTCCTCAATTCATCAACTGACTTAAGCATCGGAGGGGCTGCAGGCTAACAGCCAACCCAGCCTTTCTGACGAGTTGCTCGTCTTGTAGAAACTTCGCCCCAGCCACCAGTGGACTAGCGATCTGCGTCAACCCTCACCAACTGACGAGCGAAATTCATCAACCAGCGAGCTAATTCCACTAGACGAAGGGTGAACTCGACATCCTCATCTACGAATTGCCCTCAAGTCGTGATTAGCTTCGTCATCAACCAAATACTTGTAATCATCGTGCCCTTGATTCCCTACATTAATACAAATTCATTATGTGCGGATCTGACCCGCAACAATTAGCGCCGTCTGTGGAAACTTAGGGTCACACCCATGTCTAATCCCATACACTTCAACCCTTTCCTAACCGTGGCAACCACCCCATGAGAGACGATCCATGCCCTCTCGGAGGGATTCCCCCGACGGACGTGCCCCCTACGGGGACGGTGAAGGCTATTCATGCCGTAGCCCATGCTATCCACCACGGATTTGAAGCCCTTACAAAAATGACGAAGGATTGGGTACGGGTGGGTCCGGGGCATCCACCGTCCCCTTATCCCCAACACGTGAGGCACAGCCCTCACCCCGAGATCGAAGAAGAAGCAGCCGCTCGGCAAACGGAGCCCAATAAAGAGACAACGGCCAACCAAAGACATCTCGATGCGGACGTCGAAGCAGCTCAACATAGGCGACTCGATGAAGAAGTTGATGTTCAACAAGCACTCCCATAAAGCTCCAACCCAAAATCGAAGCTCCTTCGAGTAGGCCGACTACGTGCCCAGGGGCTCAAGCTCTCGCAGGACGACCTGAGACGCGAAAATACAAGTTTTCATTCGCGCTCACCTACCGATAAGTTTCGACTCACGTCCTTTTCAGACTTTTCTTGTGAGAAGAAGCCTCAGATCAGGGTCGGTCAAATCGCAAAGAGCGAGCTACCTTGTTGAAAGCAAAGATCCGTGGCAGGCTTCCGAGCTGCACCCCCGAAAGGTCGCCAAGGGCTTGGGGCAGGCTGCATAACTCGACCCTTCCCTGTCATAGACCCAGTGCGAGCTTCGGAATTACACCCCAAAGAGGGCATCCTCAGATCGAGGTTGTCCTCGACGGAGGTCATCCTCCCCCGACAGGTCGCCCATGGGTCCAGGGCAGGTTTCCAGACTGCGCCCCCACCCAAGCAGGTTTTATTCTATCTACGACTTGCATCATTACATTTCGACTTACACACTTTTTGAGTTTTCTCTTGTGTGCGAGAAATCACAGGTCGAGATCGGGTCGACTATGCACCCCAGGTTTTATTCTATCTCTGACTTGTATCGTTACGTTTCGACTTACACACTTTTCGAGTTTTCTCTAGTGTACGAGAAATCACAAGTCGAGATCGGGTCGACTATGTACCCCATGTTTTATTCTATCTCCAATTTGTATCGTTACGTTTCGACTTACACACTCTTCGAGTTTTCTCTTGTGTGCGAGAAATCACAGGTCAAGATCAGCCCGATCCTTGGAGGAGAGCTGACTCGCCATAAACCACGTCTCCGGGGCAGGTCTCTGAGTCTCAAGCCTGAAGGATCTCCAAGGGCTTGGCGCAAGCTACGCACCTCAACCCTCCCCTACCAAGATCCAGGGCAGGCTTACGAGCTGCGCCCCCAAAAGGCGCATGGGGCATAGGACCCCCCAGGGGTGCTGAAAGGGCCACACCCCCTACTCACCCTCTCGAATCCCTCCTGGGCATGTCATGGCCTGACTATCTATAGCAGGTCAGTCCTCGCTATCCAAACCGAAGAAGAGAGCGAGCTACCTCGTAGAAAAGATCCGGGGCGGGCTTCCGAGCTGCACCCCCGAAAGGTCACCAAGGGCTTCGGGTAGGCTGCGTAACTTGACCCTTCCATATCAGAGACCCAAGGCGGACTTCGAAACTGCACCCCCGAGAGGACATCCTCATGTGAAGATTGTCCTCGACGAATGTCATCCTCCCCCGACAGGTCGCCCATGGGTCCGGGGCAGGTTTTCGGACTGCGCCCCACCCGAACAGGTCTTCCTTCTCTCTTGCCTACCGTTAAGTTTCGACTCACGTCCTCTTCAAACTTTCCTTGTGAGAAAAGCCACATGTGCAGGGTCGGCCTAATCGCAAAAAGCAAGCTGCCTTGCTGCAAGCAATGATCTGGAGCTGGCTTCTGAGCTGCACCCCCGAAAGATCGCCAAGGGCTTGGGGCAGGCTATGTAACTCGACCCTTTCCTGTTAGAGACCCAGGCGGGCTTCGGAACTGTGCCTCTGAGAAGGCGTCCTCATGTGAAGGTTGTCCTCGGTAAAGGTCATCCTCCATCGGCAGGTCGCCCATGGGTCCGGGGAAGGTTTTCAGACTGCGCCCCCACCCAAGCAAGTCTTCACACTATCTCCGACGTATGTCAAAATGTTTCGAATCATGCACTTTTTGTGTTTTGGTGATATGAAAAACCCTAGATCGAGATCGGAATGATTACTAGGGGTGTGCTATTTCACCATTCTCGAACTCCGAGGCAAGCTTACGAGCTGCGCCTCGATAAGTCACCCAGGCTTACGAAGCTCGCTACAAAACAAAAGGTAGAAAGAGATTCTCTAAAAATATTTCTAACGTGTCTACTCAACATTCAGTGCCTCTTCTGGCCAAAGATCGTCCACACCAAATGTTGGGGGCAATTTTTACGCCCTAAAGGCCGGCCTAGTGGATAAAGGCCCACTCAAATAACCCAACAACAATCCTCATCAATGAGGACCAGTTCGCCAAGGTGAAGTGGAGCTTGCCAAGTCTTAGGAAAGCTCGTCCAAGTAGAGTGGCAAGCTCGTCAACCGAATCAAAGAGAAGAGCCCTCCGGTTGATCGTACATGTTCTACGCTAGCTCGCCCCAGAGTAGCTCGCCCCAGAGGCAAATCGTCTACCTCTCTGCCCCGAAGCAGTTTTCCCGATAAGGGAGGTGACATGCCACTTATATCACTGCCAGTTTCACTACAGACAAAGTCTGGCAAAGGCACACCTGGCCGCTTCACAGCCTGAAAGCCTGCCAAAAGCGTGCCTGACATTTACGGCTCTGACAGACTGAAAAAGTGCACCTGACACCACCTTACACCATCAATGTGGAAAATATCTCTGACACTGCTCGCCACCTTATCGTTTCACCACTCGAGTGCCAGCTGGGTTGATTCGACATCTGACAGGGTGGAAATCAACCGCCTCTCAGGCCTATAAATACCTCCTCTACTCCAACGAGGAGAGGGACTGGTTGGTTCGTCAAATCTGTAAGAAACCCCTAACACATCTACATACATTCAAGGTCGGATATCCTCCACATATTCGGGCCTTCCACACTAGTTTGACACGCAAGCATCGATCTGCCTCTAAGATCGCCCTATGTGTCTGACTTTCTCCTCAAGTCATCAACTGATTTAAGCATCTGAGGGGCTACAGGCTGATAGCCGGCCCAGCCTTTCTGACGAGTTGCTCGTCTTGCATGAACTTCGCCCCAGCCACCAGCAAACTAGCGATCTACCGCAACCCTCACCAACTGACGAGTGACCTTCATCAATCAGTGCGCTAATTCCACCAGACGAAGGGCAAACTCGACATCCTCATCTACGAATCGCCCTCAAGTCACGATTAGCCTTGTCATCAACCAAATACTTGTAATCATCGTGCCCTTGATTCCCCACATTAATACAAATTCATTGTGTGCGTATCTGACCCGCAACACTATCCCTTAAATTTTTCAGTTATTTTTCATCCTACATTCACTTTCTAATATTTGATAAAATATATCTCCAATTGTACAATAACATTTAATGCTTGTGGAAGTGAACGTGTATGTGTAGAAATCGAACATGTCATGGTTATTTAGAAAAACAAACATGCACATGTAGCTATAACAATAATACATCAATTTCTACATGGATATGAATCTCATTCATTAAAACCAATTTAATGATTCAAAAGAAGATACACATTAAGCACAATTTTTGTAGCTTTTTGTATTTTCATTTTTTTGTTTTGTGTTTATAAAGAACTAAAGCATCCTCACAAATGAACTAGCACACAAACAAAATCAAAACAAGCACACAAACAAAATCAAAACAAGCATACAAACAAAACAAATGTATCCATTACGCTCAATCAAGAAAACATACCTTCGCGATGTCGTTTGGCTAAGGAACTTTTTAATGAAATGTGACGTCCAATCCATAGTTCCTCGCCACTCCATATTACCTACACGGAAGATGTTATGCGACCTTGGAATCCAACAAGGTCCACTCACGTTAGTCATCAAACTCTTAGGAACCTAAATTTGTTTAAACATTATGTTTTGGTTCATATATTTGCAATAATGAGAAGTATGACCAACACAACCACATGTAAAGCATTTTGTATGAATATTTCTAGCTTTTGTTATCTCAATGTAAACTTTTCTATATTTTGACTTTTCAACCTGTTTCAAATCATATTCAAGTCCACGCAAATTATTCCCATATATTTGGTTTCCAAGAATTATATCCAAAGATTGTTTTTCCACACCAAATTTCTTAATGGTCAATTCTAAGTTCGTGACTTTAGATTTCAAACTAGTATTTTCGTACACAGGCAAAGTGCATTTACTAATGAAATCTTTGTTATTGTCCTTTTCATTCTTTTCATGTTTTCAGCTTTCTTTTCAAAATCAATTATTTTTTCTTGAAGCTCATTATTTAGCATGCACATCTTTTCAATAAGCTCTTTATTTTCAGTTTCTATCTTAATCAGTTTTTCTTTATACATGCTATTTTCTTTTAATAAAGTGGGACAAAGAAGACATTCAACTTTTTCATGCAAGCTAGATTTTTTATTTTTCAACATGGTGATGAGACTTACATGTAACAACTTTTTCTTTCAGATTATTAATCTGTTTAGACATGTCACAATTTTCTTGTTGCAATTTAAACTTACCATTCCTATAGCAATCTAAAGTAGATCTAGCTCATCAATTTTATCTTGCATTCCCTCACAAATTACATCGTCGTGCTTTTCCATTAAGCAGAGTTAGGAGTGTGCAGTCTCCTCCTGATTTTCATCTTCGATATCCATATCCCACGTTATTGCTAAAGATTTTCCTTTCTTTTTAGCGACGTTATGCAGGGTTTTCTGGGACCCTTAGGGCACAAAAACTCTAGTCCCATCCTAAGTTGGACGGAACATAGACAGAAATGCAGCGGAAAAATTTTATGTTAATCTAATTAACATGCAACCCTAAGGAACCAGACCCTATTAGCCAGGAACTCTGCCAACTTGGGGTGGATCTGACCACCCCAAGAGGGATCTAACTACTGTGAATAATTAAATGAAAAGCTTAAACACATACCCGGAATCTAAGCCCTGGGGCAGGCGAGATGTTCCGCACCGTCTTCCGAGCTGCTCCCGTCCCACGCCGAGCCGCTCCTTGAACCGCTCCCCGAACTGCTCCTCGAACCGCTCCGCATCCCGAGGCGATCAATCCCATTTCGTCGAGCCAACCACGCGCCGAAGAAAGTTTCACGCGAGTGAAACCTCCGCCTAGATTTCGGATCTGAATCCGAACTCCTTTACGGCTTTGCTAGAGCCCTCAGGAGCAAGGCAGAAATTTATAGGGAGAGGAGAAATATTAATTTAGCTTAGATCCGAGCGTGCTCCAACATTTACGAGAGCCGCTCAGATCTAGAGCTTGGGACGAGTTTTGAGGAGGAGAGCAGACCCCAATTTATATAGGCGACTGCTCCCCTTTCTCAAAATCCGATGTGGGACTATTAATTTGAGTTAATCAAAATCAAGTTAGTTTGCACTTCACAAAGTGCAAACTTCCGTGAATTTTAACTCACTCACCATTGAGCTTCATGATTGATACAACCTATCAATTCGAAGGGTGTTCAACGGTGAACGCGTAGGAAAAAACGGCTCGTCAATCCGAGTCCGTTTGACCCTTCAAACAATTGTCCAAAGATAGCCAAAAGTCATGCTTCTCTTAGAAACGTAGCCGTCAAGAAAATCCCAGGTTTCAAAAACCCTAACCAGAAAATTCGGGCTTGGTGGGCCTCCATTTTCGCAGGTTTCAGCCCAACAGTTTGGGCTGACTTGTTTTGGCTATAACTTGTGCATTTGGACTCCGTTTTTGACGCGGTTTGAACCTGCGTTTAGAGCGGGACGATCCCGTCATCTAGGTAACATTTTCAACGCATTTATATAATTAAATATAGTCTTAAAAAATTTAAGACACATTTAATCTCTTTTGCATCAAATGCAAAATAGTCCATATCTAAGCTTAAATTATCATTTGCATCAAATACAAATGATCCGAGGGCATATTCCTCTACATCTCCCACTTGCACTCAGGATCATTTATCTCGAATGCAGGAGATGATTGCAAACATCTTTTGCAATATTTTATCCCTTGCATCAAATGCAAATTATTCTCCCTAACTAATTTCTATCTATTACTAGACGAAGATCGCACTCTGTGTGAGACCCTACAGCCTGACCCTTACAACAGGTTTGGGCTCGAAGCCCTATACGGCAGTGACCACGAGCAGTGGTTGCCGTCCCTGCTTCAGGAATCATCATTATGTGGTTAACTCATTGACATGAGTATTGTCGGGACCACCCTGACTGTTTCCGTGATGAATTCCGCAGTTATAGTCTTTTCGTCTAAACTATGTCGTGTAGATCAAGTCTAGGGTACGGTTAAAATGTCAACCCCAATAACTTGACTCCGGTCAGTTTCTAGCGATCTTTTAGTCAAAAAATGTTGGACTTCTTCCAACATACTCTGGCCAGAGTTTTTACTAAAGACCGAACTAACCCTACGACACTAACTCCCATTGACCGGGAGAGACGAATCCTCTCTTGGTCATTACTCTCCTCATACGCTTCAAGTGTCACCCAATCAAAGACCTTTCAACATGCCTTGCCTCGAAGCTAGGTCATTTGATCTAAGTGGCATCGTTCACGCACATGTTCGTCAAAATGACCTCAAGTCAAAAGACCAACTAGCTCATCACTCAGAGTCATCATTAACAGATTGGTCAATATAACCATATGATAACTCTTGTGGATCGTTCAGTAAACTCATTCTCTAATGAGCACATGTGTCTCATTTACGACTTCGCCAAGTCAAGCGATCATGAGATCATCGCCACCGCTAAACGGTGAAGACTAAGACACAATGGTCTATCCGATGTTTCGATATCCTTGTCTCGGAACATCTACGACCACGAACCCTTTTAGACTTATGCTACAGACGGTCAAACATTTCTCCATGATCGAGATACTCATCTCGATACCTGTTTGACCTTGCATAAAGTCTTAGGACTTTACCTAAGTTAATGTCTAATATTAACAACATTATAAAATAACTTAGATAAATTATTACCAAACAGCTTACTGTTATTTCGAACAAGATGTTTGTGCTATTCACACATGAAGATAGATAGCCTCGAGGGTATCATCTCTCAACATCTCCCACTTGCACTCAGGCCCATTTATCCCGGTATCTTATACCGTTTTTACACATAAGTTTGCTCGACTTCATGTGGTAGAGCCTTCGTGAGTAGATCTGCTAAAACCGTCTACACTATAGACTCAAGGGGTTTTTATGTTCATGTTAGACCAACCATTTGAATCTCATTCAAATAATTCACTTGGTCTATCGGAATCTGTAATATTTAATATACTTGGATCTTATCCAGCTCATAGTACATTACGATAATAATTTAAATTTGTTAATGGTCATTTCAAATGGCTCATATCTATTTCTGATAAAGTATCAAACTCTTTGATTACTTAATCAAAATATATGTTCCATCTCTTTGATGCCTTGCATGTAATTTATACGCTCCCACTGACCTTGAAAACTCTCTGGCTAATTCATATAAGTTGGTCCGTCTAAATCATATTTAGAAAAAACGAACTTATAAGTGAATGCTCCAATTTTCATGGTCAACATGAGCGTTTTACATCGGATTTGGTCCGAGTAGATCTGTACACATCTGTTGGTGAGACGATTTCAACTAATCCGTTTTAAAGAAATTAGGGTGAAAACCGTTTTCGATCAACAAGATTGTACATTACTATTTTCTTTCTGCACCAATCTTTCAACTTAAACATTTACTTGCAGAAAGTGAGGAAAAATTTTCCTTGGGTACGTAAACTAAATTCTCAAATTTATTTACGCACACGGACCTATTCTGATTGCATCAAGTTTTAAATCGGAGTTACTACTCCGAATTTCATCCCGCAAGTTGACTAAGTCATCATCAGTTATGATGTCTAACTCGACAATTCGTCTCACGAAATTCGAGTAATTATACAACTTCTTTAATGATCGATTTAATGAATATCTTATTGACAATGTCCTCATAGGACATTATCAAAACCCAGGCATTACGATCTGGGACTTAACCCAGAGAGAGGACTTAACTCAGAGTCACTTATTATGTATCGTACCAAGTCTCACTAAGTGTGATTCATACATTTTAACACACGGATGTGTTAACAGACTTGACCTGAGAGAAAATCACATTTTCTTTTAATTACACAAGATTTTATGTAGCTAAGCATTTGACCATTCGATCTAATCGAATCAGTTTAAATACTTTCTACTTTTCGTTCTTTATTTTATCAGACTTGTGTTTCATCAAGAACACGTGTCTTAATAAAATATACGAATAACTTATTTTGGTTAAAATAGACTCGGGTACATCAGTATGTACGAGACTGAGTTCGACAACTCATTCTTCCACTGTCTTACAGATGGTTTTCAGCCATTATATCTGAGAGGATAAGATTCACAAGTGTCCGTAGACTTCATAATACGAGAGGTCAGACCCCTCTTTATGTGACTTGTGAAGCTTAGCCTCTCGACACGGCCTAGTCTATTTTACCATATAAGTTTGCTACTATCTTGTGTATTTATATATTAACATTTAATATATATATATATAGTTATTACAAATTACTTAACACAAAACATTGCTTCCGAAGCAAGGTGACGACATTCGTCAAAAAATGTGTTAGACGTTTTTGTATAACTATTTATTCTGAAATCGTGACATCAAAATATATCACATTTTCATTTCCTCCTACTTATGCCTTTACTAATGATAAATTAAACTAACTTTCTCAATTGACTTTCCGGAGTGCCTTCTTCCTTTTCTAAATCACATTTAGATATTAATTAACCCAACATAAATAGCTATGCAAGCATCTTATGTATCCAAACGCTTGAGCTTTGCAATCTCGAGTTTAGCTCAAGAAGTTGCTTGTCTCAAGATCCGGTTGGGATACATAGTCTTGCACCGCTCATGCACTCGTATTCGACTCAAACGGTTTGATCGAATTCTCGAACTTTGCGGATCGGAATTGTTTGTCCATACAACCTTGAGGGTAGCTCGACAAGTTGTAGGGAGAAACATACTTCGAATATCCTATATGTTCAAGCTGCCTCATATAGAGAAGAGTGACATGTAGCTTTAATTTATTTGTTGGACCCAGAACTCAATAAAATCATATTTCTTAAGTCTGTTCTTTAGAAGGTCATTTAATGTCAACGAGAATATAGTTTAATTCCATCAATTAGAATTTAACTTGATATTCAATTAATCAACTATTTGACCAGTTAACTTATTCCAATATTATATTTTGATTCCTTCGGTAAACATAGTCTTGCCCTAGTTTTTGCATATGTTCAATATTAAATATAGGTAGATTGGCTTTCATCTATCTATATCCTCCCACTATTTTTACGATCGTTTTAAAGCTTAATAACGAACGATTTAATCGAATTTAAAAATTAGTGAAAGAGGGATCCAATCATCCCGAACCTCACAACCTTGAGGAGACTCAACAAGTTGATTGGTTCCATGACTGGTAGACAAACTCTTGGTCAATCACATCACATGTGATTCCCTGTCGATTTTTACCCACAGTCACTTATGATCTTGAGGAGACTCAACAAATCATAATGACTGGTCTAGTCAGACCCTTGATTTCGTGTCCAGATTTGACTTAGATCGATACTCGAGGAGACCCGACGCATCGATTTGGGTCAAGTCTAGACTACATCACATGTATGTTGGAGTTTGTTCCTTAAAGAAAAACAAGTCACAGCTTGAGGAGACTCAACAACTATAATTGTCTTCTTTGAGTTACCAAGCTCCAAAATCAAGGAGGGATACGAATTAATCTTTAATAAGATTTATAACGCATTGACTAGATATAGTCCAGGGTGTCATACAATCATGATTCGCGACATTGCGGTCCAGCGGAACACAGCCCGGGAATTGACTAAGCCAGGATCACTGCCCCATGTACTAGCAAGGGTTGACCCAGAACTCTTAGCCAAGCACATTGACTGGATCATGGTCCATTGAATGAAGCTTGTCATTTTTGTATGTGTGCCATAGACTAAACAGCTTTTATTAACAACTAATTAATCCTATCAACTAGTTGCATCCTTAAATTCAAAATTTTAGGATTCGTTTAATAACTTTTATTAAGTCCTTATCAACTATAAGGTTCACGTGTTATCCTAATCGTTATTAGGATTTTAATAAAATTATTAACCAACGCTAAAAGCGAAGTCCTTTAATGAGAATTAATAATAACAATTAGAATTAAGAAATCATTAAAAGGACTACCCTAATCAGGAATTAGGTCTTAAAGGGTTGTTAATATTTTATTAAAATATAGCATGTCATTAAAATTCAATTAAATAAATTTTAATCATTTTTAATGGCTAACCTAAAGGGTTGTCTTGTGTTATCAAATAAGGGACAAGAAGACATATCCATTAAAAATTTACACTAATTTTATCGCATAAAAAGTGTACAACTATTTAACAATTAAATAGACTAAAGTTTATCGCATAAACAATTTTTAGCATGCATACTTAAATTTAAAATTTAAATTTAAAAATACGATTTTTAAAACATTTTATTTTATCTCATAAAGTAAAAGCTTGTTCAAAAATCATAACATTTGCATGCTTCTTTAAAATATTTATCGCATAAAAATTTTAAACTTTTAAAATCAGTTTTTAAAAATATCTTATAAATTTAAAACATCATTTAAAAAATTCCTTGTTTAAAATTTATCACATAAAATTTTAAACAACATTTTAAACTTATCGCATAAAGTTTTAAAGCTTTAAAACAATTTTAAAATTTATCACATAAATTAAAAAATTCCATTTTAAAACTTTCATGTTTAAAATTTATCATATAAAATTTTTAAACAAAAAAAAATTTAAATTTATCGCATAAATTTAAAGAAAACATTTTTCTGTAAAAGCATTCAAATAATAAATTCGCAGTCCTAGATCATCATACAGAGATGGCTCTGATACCAATGCAGGGTTTTCTGGGACCCTTAGGGCACAAAAACTCTAGTCCCGTCCTAAGTCGGACGGAACATAGACAGAAATGCAGCGGAAAAAATTTATGTTAATCTAATTAACATGCAACCCTAAGGAACCAGACCCTATTAGCCAAGAACTCTGCCAACTTGGGGTGGATCTGACCACCCCAAGAGGGATCTAACTACTGTGAATAATTAAATGAAAAGCTTAAACACATACCCGGAATCTCTGCCCTGGGGTAGGCGAGATGTTCCGCACCGTCTTCCGAGCTGCTCCCGTCCCACGCCGAGCCGCTCCTTGAACCGCTCCCCGAACTGCTCCTTGAACCGCTCCGCATCCCGAGGCGATCAATCCCATTTCGCCGAGCCAACCACGCGCCGAAGAAAGTTTCACGCGAGTGAAACCTATGCCTAGATTTCGGATCTGAATCCGAACTCCTTTGCGGCTTTGCTAGAGCCCTCAGGAGCAAGGCAGAAATTTATAGGGAGAGGAGAAATATTAATTTAGCTTAGATCCGAGCGTGCTCCAACATTTACGAGAGCCGCTCAGATCTAGAGCTTGGGACGAGTTTTGAGGAGGAAAGCAGACCCCTATTTATATAGGCGGCTGACTACTCCCCTTTCTCAAAATCCGATGTGGGACTATTAATTTGAGTTAATCAAAATCAAGTTAGTTTGCACTTCACAAAGTGCAAACTTCAGTGAATTTTAACTCACTCACCGTTGAGCTTCATGATTGATACAACCTATCAATTCGAAGGGTGTTCAACGGTGAACGCGTAGGAAAAAACGGCTCGTCAATCCGAGTCCGTTTGACCCTTCAAACAATTGTCCAAAGATAGCCAAAAGTCATGCTTCTCTTAGAAACGTAGCCGTCAAGAAAATCCCAGGTTTCAAAAACCCTAACCAGAAAATTCGGGCTTGGTGGGCCTCCATTTTCGCAGGTTTCAGCCCAACAGTTTGGGCTGACTTGTTTTGGCTATAACTTGTGCATTTGGACTCCGTTTTTGACGCGGTTTGAACCTGCGTTTAGAGCGGGACGATCCCGTCATCTAGGTAACCTTTTCAACGCATTTATATAATTAAATATAGTCTTAAAAAATTTAAGACACATTTAATCTCTTTTGCATCAAATGCAAAATAGTCCATATCTAAGTTTAAATTATCATTTGCATCAAATACAAATGATCCGAGGGCATATTCCTCTACACGTTATTCTTTTCTTGTGGGCAATTTCTCATGAAGTGTCACTTCTTCCTGCATTTAAAACATTCCATTTTATTTGTAGTATTCTGTTCAGAGGAATTTCTAGCAGGATTATATTTGTTAAATCGACTAAACCTTTGCACCATCTCAGCTCTTCCTTGGTCGGGCTTGATGTATCTTCTTAAGTTTCTGACCATCGGTGCTTGCTCCTAACCAAGATCAGCATCGCCATCTTCCTTAGCTTGAAGAGCTAGTGGTTTGGGAGCCTTGGTCTCTGGTTTCTCTCTTGATTCAATACTCTGTAGTTCAAGCTCATGGGAAATTAAGTTACCTATCTAGTCATCCACTCTCATCTTTGATAGATCTTTAGCTTCTTGAATGGATGCGACTTTAGGATGGAAGGAGCTCGACAGCGCTCTCAAGATCTTCCTCATCTGCTCCAGACTAGAGTATGGCTTACCAAGGGAGCTGGACTTTGTAGATGATGTCTGTGAACCTCGCAAACATCTCTTTGATGGATTCTGATGGAAGCATGCAGAAGCTCTCATATTCTATACTCAGCAAAGAAAGTCTGGACTCCTTCACCTGCGACATTCCCTCATGCGTCACATCCAGCGTATGCCATATTTCTTGCGTAGTTAAACATTGTGAGATACGATTAAATTCAGCTTTATCCAAAGAGCAAATAAGTGCATTCATAGCTCTACCGTTCAATGAATAAAGTTTTTTTATCAGCAACATCCCATTTTTCTTTTATTTTTAGAATTTTAATATCTTCAATTTTAATAGTGGGGCGTTCATATCCTTTTTCAATAATGTCCCACACATCATAATCAATAGACACTAAGTAACTTTAATTCTTGCTTTCCAATAGGCAAAGTCTACTCCATTAAACTTAGGGGGTCGGACAATAGACTGTCCTTCAACCAATGCTGAATCAAAGATATTCATGGTTAATCTAGCCTAGATCTTCTAACCTGCTCTGATACCACTTGTTGGATCTGGATTTAAGCCTAGAGGTGGGTGAATATGCTAATAAAAATTCTCGTGAACACACAAGCAATCACAGGTAGTTATAATCAGATGCAGAGTAAATAAAAGCAAACACAGAGTGCACAGCAAATTTAACATGGTTCGGTCGGCCCAACGACCTACTCCAGTCCCAAAGCAATTACTAGCATTAATATGTTACTGGGTACAACCGTTAAGCTACCCGAGCCCCAACTCTCTGCTCACCGGTTCAGTACTACACTCACCAAAATGCTAAACACTATTAATCTAGTAACGCTCTCTCTTGACAAGCACCAATTCGCCAAGACCCTCTTGTCTAGCCCCAACTAGACAAGACCCGAAAAGAATGAATAAGTAACCTACAAAGATCAATACACCAAGTACACGAATATAAAGTAATAAGAGTTTAGAAAAGCTTAGTTCGTGTCGGTGTCATCGTCTCTATCGATCAGCGCGTCGTCAACATCACGCTGGAACAAACAGTGTCTCAATCTGATTTCTGGATATCAAGATATAGCCCTCTGAAGTTCGATATGCAAATCTACCCGAATCTGGTCGTACGTAAATCAAGTCTCTGTTGTGCAGAATCGGCAGCAGTCTGTGTGTAAAGTATGTTTCTACCCAGTCTTCCAGAAATTGTAGTAAATCGAACCGAGCTCAGAAAAATCCGAATAAATACTTTTAGATTCGTGAGCTCGTTCTCTTCGTTTGAAAAATAAGAAAGGGCCGATTTGGATGCTCTTGTGGAAAGAAATTATCATATCTTTGAAGTACGTCATAGGGCTTGGAATTTGATATCTTGGACTTTGTTTCTTCAAAGACGGTGGCCTTGGTTACGTGAAATTATCGATCGTTGTTTCCAACTACACGTTGTATCTAACAGTTTGTCTTCTCTTAATTTTTCTGTTGAAGATGGTGGTCTTCCTGGTTCCAATGGAAATTTTTGCGGATTTTTCTTATCTTGAGGCTGTTTTTCTACATTTTCTGGATCCTTTTATGAAAGGATATGATTTTTGGCCTAATTTTGTCATCTCTATTTTTCCGATGAAGATCATGATCTCTCAGTTCCAAAGAACATTTTTGCAGATTTTCTAAGCTAGGGATATTTTCTACATATTCTGGAAAATATGGATCTTTATATTAAATGATAGGTTTTATAGCCTAATTTTGTCATCTCTTATTTTTCAGTTGAAGATAGCGGTCTTTCGGTTCCAACTGACTTTTTGCGTATTATTCTGACCTCGGGGCTATTTTCTAAATTTTCTGGAATATTTGTAACTTTTTATTAAATGATACGATTTATGGCCTAGTTGAAGATGATGATTTCTCAACGGACATTTTGCGTAATTTTCTAAGCTCAATGCTATTTTTTACATTTTATTGAAGATGTGGATCTTTTTATTAAATGAAATGATTTTTGTAGCCTAATTTTGTCTTCTCTTATTTTTTCTGTTGAACATGGTGATCTCCTGGTTCCAACGAACATCATTTTGGATTTTTCTGAGCTCGAAACTATTTTTCTACATTTTAAGGAAGTTATGGTTCTTTTTATTAAATGATATGATTTTTTGGCCTAATTTTATCTTCTTTTATTTTTTATTTGAAGATGGCAAACTCCCGGTTCAAACAGATGTTTTTGCAGATTTTTCTGAGCTCGGGAATATTTTCTACAGTTTATTGAAGATGTGGTTCATTTTATTAAATGATATGATTTTTATAAACTACGTTTGTATTCTCTTATTTTTCAGTTGAAGATGGTGATATCCTGTTTCCAACGGAATTTTTTTCTGATTTTTTTATCTCGGGGCTATTTTCTAAATTTTATGGAAGATATGTATCTTTTTATTAAATGATATGATTTTTATAGACTAAGTTTGTCTTCTCTTATTTTTCTGTTGAATATGGCGATCATCCGGTTCCAACGGACTTTTTGTGAATTTTCTGATATATATGCTATTTTCTATATTTTTGTAAGATATGTCCCTTTATATTAAATTATAGGATTTTTATAACCTAATTTTGTCTTCCCCTATTTTTCAATTGAAGATGGCGATCTTCTGGTTACAACGAACATTTTTGTTGATTTTTCTGAGCTCGGTGTTATTTTTTTCATTTTCTTGAATAAATGGATATTTTTATCAAATGATATGCTTTTTGTAGTCTAATTTTGTCTTATATTTTTTAGCTAAATATGGTGATCTTTCGATTCCAATGGACATTTTAGCGGATTTTTCTGAGTTCGGTGCTCATTTTCTACATTTTCTCGAAGATATGGATATTTTTATTAAATGATATGATTTTTTGCCTAATTTTGTCTTCTCTTATTTTTTTCGTTAAAGATGGCGATCTGCCGGTTTCAAGGACGTTTTGTGGGATTTTATGAGCTCCGCACTATTTTCTACATTTTCTATAAGATAAGATTATTTATTTTAAATCTTATGATTTTATAGCCTAATTTTGTCTTCATTTATTTTACAGTTGAAAATGGTGATCTCCCGGTTCCAACATATATTTTTAGGAATTTTTTGGGCTCGGGGCTATTTTCTACATTTTATTGAAGACATGGATATTTTCATTAAATGATATGATTGTTATAGCCTAAATTTGTTCTCTTATTTTTCAGTTGAAGAAGACGATCTCCCGGTTCCAACAGACATTTTATGGGTCGTTTTATTAAATGATTTGTTTTTTCTACACTAAGATTGTCTGCTCTTATTTTTCAGTCGTAAATGGCGATCTCTCGGTTCCAACAAGCATTTTTGCAGATTTTTCTCACTACGAGACTATTTTCTACATTTTCTGAAAGACGGATCTTTTCATTAAATGAAATGATTTTTGGCATAATCTTATCTTCTTTTATTTTTTTCAGTTGAAAATAGCGATCACCCGGTTCGAACGGACTTTTTTGCAGATTTTTTTGAGACCGAAGCAATTTTCTACATTTTATGTAAGAAATGGATCTTTTCATTAAGTGATATGATTTTTATAGCAAAAGTTTGTCTTCTCTTATTTTTTCAGTTGAAGATCGTGATCTCCCGGTTCCAACGAACATTTTTGCAGATTTTTCTTAGCTCGGAACAATTTTTCTACATTTCCTGGAAGATATGGATCGTTTGATTAAATGATATGATTTTTGGCCTAATTTTGTCTTTCTTATTTTTTTCAATTGAAGAATGTGATTACAACAGACATTTTTGATCATTTTCCTGAACTCTGAGCCATTTTCTAAATTTTCTGTAAGATATGAATCTTTATATTAAATAATATGATTTTTATAGCCTAAGTTTGCCTTCTCTTATTTTTAAGTTGAAGATGGCGATCTCCCGGTTCCGACAGACATTTTTGTTGATTTTTCTGAGCTCTTAGTTATTTTCTATATTTTCTGAAAGATAGATCTTTTTATTAAATGATATGATTTTTTGCCTAATTTTGTCTTCCCTGATTTTTCAGTTGGAGATGGCGATCTTTCGATTTCAACGTTCCTTTTTGCGGATTTTTCTCAGCTCCAGGCTAATTTCCACATTTTCTAGAAGATATGGATCGTTTTATTAAATGATATGATTTTTTGGCCTAATCTTGTTTTCTCTTATTTTCATATTACAGATGGGGATCTCCTGGTTCCCACTGATATTTTTGCGTATTTTTCTGAGCTATGGGTTATTTTCGACATTTTCTGGAAATTATGGTTATTTATTTTACATGATATGATTTTAAGGCCAAATTTTGTCTTCTCTTATTTTCCAGCTGTATTTGGCAATCTCCCTATTCCAACGGACATTTTTGCGGATTTTCCTGTGTTCCGAGCTATTTTCTACCTTTTATTGAAGAAATAGATCTTTATATTAAATGATATGGTTTTTTGGCCTAATTTTGTCTTCTCCTATTTTTTAAGTTGAATATGTCATTCTCCCAATTCCAACGGAATTTTTGTGGATTGTTCTGAGCGCGGGGATATTTTCTAGATTTTCTTGAAGATATGGATCATTTTATTAAATGATATGATTTTTATAGCCTAATTTTGTCTTCTCTTATTTTTCAGTTGAAAATGGCCATCTCTTATTTTTGGAAGCTCATTTATACATTTTCTGGAAGATATGTATCTTTTTATTAAATGATATGATTTTTTGGCCTAATTTTATCTTCTCTTATTTTTCAATTGAAGATGTCGATCTCCGGTTCCAACGAACATTTTTATGTATTTTTCATGTAAAGATAGGAATCTATATATTAAATGATATGATTTTTATAGCTTAAATTGTCTTCTCTTATTTTTCAGTTGAAGATGACGATCTCTCGGTTCCAGTGGACATTTTTGCGGATTTTTCAAAACTCACGGCTATTTTCTATAGTTTATTGAAGATAAAGATCATTTAATTAAATGATATGCGTTTTATAGACTAACGTTTTCTTCTCTTATTTTTTCAGTTGAAAATGGCAATCTCTCGATTCGGACAAACAAATTGGCAGATTATTCAGACCTCGAGGCTATTTTCTACATTTTCTGAAAGATATGAATCTTTTTATTAAATTATATGATTTTTGGCCTAAATTTTGTCTTCTCTTATTTTTCAGTTGAAGATGATGATCTCCCGATGGGCGTTTTGCGAATTTTTTCTAAGCTCAAAGCTATTTTTAAATTTTTATTGAAGATATGGATTTTTTTATTAAATGATATGATTTTTGTAGCCTAAATTTTGTCTTCTCTTATTTTTTTCCGGTTAACATGGCGATCTCCTGGTTCCAACAGTAATCTTTTCGGCTTTTTCTGAGCTCAGCACTATTTTTCTACTTTTTTGGGAAGTTATTGAACTTTTTATTAAATGATATGAATTTTTGCCCTAATTTTGTCCTCTTTTATTTTTTATTTGAAGATGGCAAATTCCTGTTTCCAACAAACATTTTTGTAGATTTTCTGAGCTTGGGAATATTTTCTATAGTTTATTGAAGATGTGGTCATTTTATTAAATGATATGATTTTTATTGACTAAGTTTGTCTTCTCATATTTTTCAGTCGAAGATGGTGCTATACCGTTTCCGATGGAATTTTTGTGAATTTTTCTGATCTCAGGGCTATTTTCTAAATATTATGGAAGATATGTATCTTTTTATTAAATGATATGATTTTTACTGCATAAGTTTGTCTTCTCTTATTTTTCAGTTAAAGTTGGCGATTTCCTTACTCCAATAGACATTTTTGCGGATTTTTCTTAGTTCGCGACTATTTTTCTACATTTTCTGGAAGATATGTCTCTTTTTATTAAATGATATGATTTTTGGACTAATTTTGTATTCTCTTATTTCTTTTGTTAAAGATGGCGATCTCCTTGTTCTAACGGACTTTTTGCAGATTTTTCTGAGTCCGTGCAATTTTCTACATTTTCTGTAAGATTTGGATCTTTATATTAAATGATATGATTTTTATAGTATATTTTTTGTCTTCTCTTATTTTTTCAGTTGAAAATGGCGATCTCTTAGTTTCACCGAAATTTTTTGCGTATTTTTCTGAGCTCGGTGCTATTATATATATTTTCTGAAAGATAAGGATCTTTATATTAGTTGATATGATTTTTGTTGCCTAATTTTGTCTTCTCTTATTTTTCAGTTGATGATGGCGATCTTTTTATTAAACGATATCATTTTTTGGCCTAATTTTGTCTTCACATATATTCGGTTGAAGATAACGATCTTCTGGTTCTAACGGACATTTTTGCTGATCTTTCTAAACTGTGGACTATTTTTCACATATTCTGGAAGATATGGAACATTTTATTAAATGATATCAGAGAAGACAAAATTAGGCCAAAATGTCCGTTGAAACCGGGAAAACGCCATCTTCAACTGAAATATAAGAGAAGACGAAATTTGGAACTGGGAAATCGCCATCTTCATCTATAAAAATGTCTGTTATAACCGAAAAATCGCCATCTTCAAAAGATAAGATTTCTATATATCATTTTCTGAGCTTGGTGCTATTTTCTATATTTTATGAAAGAAATTTATCTTTTTATTAATTGATAAGATTTTTATAGCATTAGTTTGTCTCCTCTAATTTTCCAGTTAAAGATGGAATCTTTTTATTAAATGATATAATTTTTAGCCTAATTTTTTCTTCTCTAATATTCCAGTTGAAGATGGTGATCACCCGGTTCCAACAGACATTTTTGTGAATTTTTTGAGCTCCGGGATATTTTCCACATTTTTGGAAGATATGTATCATTTTATTAAATGATATGCTATTTGGGCCTAATTTTATCTTCTTTTATTTTTTATTTGAAGATGGCGATCTCCGGGTTCCAACAGATATTTTTGCAGAATTTTCTGAGCTCGGGGTTTTTTTGTACACTTTCTGGAAGATAAGAATCTTTATATTAAATGATATGATTTTTATATCCTATTTTTTGTTCTTATTTTTCAGTTAAAGATGGCAATCTTCCTGTTCGAACGGACATTTTTGTGGATTTTTCTGATCTCCTTGCTATTTTCTACATTTTATTAAAGATATAGATCTCTTTATTAAATGACAAGATTTTTATAGCCTAACTTTTGTCTTCTCTTATTTTTCAGTTGAAGATGGCGATCTCCAGGTTCCAACGGACATTTTTACGGATTTTTCTTAGCTTTGGGCTTTTTTCTACATTTTCTGGAAGATATGAACCTTTTTATGAAATGATATGATTTTTCGGCCTAATTTTATCTTCTCTTTTTTTCAACGATCTTCCAGTTCCAACGGACATTTATGCAGATTTTTCTGAGCTCGGTGCTATTTTCTACATTTATGGTCGATATGTATCTTTTCATTAAATGATATGTGTTTTGTCCTAATTTTGTCTTCTTTTATTTTTCAGTTGCAGATGGCGATCTCTTGGTTCCAACGGACATTTTTTCGGATTTTTCCAAGCTCCGAGCTATTTTCTACATTTTCTGTATGATATGAATCCTTATATTAAATGATATGATTTTTATAACCTAATTTTGTCTTCTCTTATTATTCAGTTGAAGATGTCGATCACCTGGTTCCAACAAACATTTTTGCGGATTTTTCTGAACTATTTTTCTACATTTTTGGGAAGTTATGGAACTTTTTATTAAATGATATGAATTTTTGCCCTAATTTTGTCTTCTCTTATTTTTTATTTGAAGATGGCAAATTCCTGTTTCCAACAAACATTTTTGTAGATTTTCTGAGCTTGGGAATATTTTCTATAGTTTATTGAAGATGTGGTTCATTTTATTAAATGATATGATTTTTATTGACTAAGTTTGTCTTCTCATATTTTCCAGTCGAAGATGGTGATATCCCGTTTCCAATGGAATTTTTGTGAATTTTTCTGATCTCGGGGCTATTTTCTAAATATTATGGAAGATATGTATCTTTTTATTAAATGATATGATTTTTACTGCATAAGTTTGTCTTCTCTTATTTTTTTAGTTAAAGTTGGCGATCTCCTTGCTCTAACAGACATTTTTGCGGATTTTTCTGAGTTCGCGACTATTTTTCTACATTTTCTGGAAGATATGTATCTTTTTATTAAATGATATAATTTTTGGATTAATTTTGTATTCTCTTATTTTTTTTCTTTAAAGATGGCGATCTCCTTGTGCTAACGGACTTTTTGCGGATTTTTCCGAGTCCGGGCACTTTTCAACATTTTCTGTAAGATTTGGATCTTTACATTAAATGATATGATTTTAATAGTAGATTTTTTTGTCTTATCTCATTTTTTCAGTTGAAGATGGCGATCTCTCGGTTTCACTGAAATTTTTTGCGTATTTTCCTGAGCTCGGTGCTATTATATATATTTTCTGAAAGATAAGGATCTTATTTTCTGAAAGATAAGGATCTTTATATTGTTTGATACGATTTTTGTTGCCTAATTTTTTCTTCTCTTATTTTTCAGTTGATGATTTCGATCTTTTTATTAAACGATATCATTTTTAGCCTAATTTTGTCTTGTCATATATTCGGTTGAAGATAGCGATCTTCTGGTTCTAATGGACATTTTTGCGGATCTTTCTAAACTTTGGACTATTTTTCACATATTCTGGAAGATATGGAACATTTTATTAAATGATATCAGAGAAGACAAAATTAGGCCAAAAGTGTCCGTTGAAACCGGGAAAACGACATCTTCAACTGAAATATAAGAGAAGACAAAATTTTGAACTGGGAAATCGCCATCTTCATCTATAAAAATGTCTGTGTAACCGAAAAATCGCCATCTTCAACAGATAAGATTTCTATATATCATTTTCTGATCCTGGTGCTATTTTCTATATTTTATGAAAGAAATTTATCTTTTTATTAATTGATAAGATTTTTATAGCCTTAGTTTGTCTCCTCTAATTTTCCAGTTAAAGATGGAATCTTTTTATTAAATGATATAATTTTTAGCCTAATTTTTTCTTCTCTAATATTCCAGTTGAAGATGGTGATCACCCGGTTCCAACCGACATTTTTGAGAATTTTTTGAGCTCCGGGCTATTTTCCACATTTTTGGAAGATATGTATCATTTTATTAAATGATATGCTATTTTGGCCTAATTTTATCTTCTTTTATTTTTTATTTGAAGATGGCGATCTCCTGGTTCCAACGGACATTTTTGCAGAATTTTCTGAGCTCAATGTTATTTTGTACACTTTCTGGAAGATAAGAATCTTTATATTAAATGATATGATTTTTATATCCTATTTTTTGTTCTAATTTTTCAGTTAAAGATGGCAATCTTCCTGTTCGAACGGATATTTTTGTGGATTTTTCTGATCTCCTTGCTATTTTCTACATTTTATTAAAGATATAGATCTCTTTATTAAATGACTGTTGTAAACTTGGTGGCTACGGAACCCGTAGCCCTGTATTTATAGTAATATGGTTACATAATGGGTGGATACCCAATACACCGTTGGGCCTCCAAAAGCCCGTTTATAACACTTCCCCTTATCCATCCATTATTGTGAGCCGTAATGAGCGCTTCAGGGTTCATAGAGCTTATCTGACCATGGGGCTATGGATACTTCTGGATCCCAAGTTAAGAGTTCTTGCCTCGTTAAAACCTTTGCCATGGAAAACCCAGTGGGAAAAACCAGTGGCTAAGGAAAAAGAGTACAAGTCTCTGTAACTTCTCCTGATCGATGGATATCATCAGAGGTGGATACTTCTGGATCCAGAGTTGATGTGGTTGCCTCGTTAAAACCTTTGGCTATGGAAAATCCAGTGGGAAAAACCAATAGGCAATGGAAAAAGAGTACAGCCCAACATTAACTCCCCCTGAAATATACAAGCTTTAGGCTTGTAGATCTCTCAACTGTCTCATCCCAATTCATAATACAAGTTTTCTAAAGGTACTGCGAGGTAAAGCTTTAGTAAATAGATCTGCCAGGTTGTTGCAAGACTGGATCTGCTGGATGTCGATCTGGTTGTCTACTTGTTGTTCATGCGTCCAGAAGAGCTTGGGGGAAATGTGCTTCGTCCTGTCACCTTTGATGTAGCCACCTCGTAGTTGAGCTATGCATGCAGCATTGTCTTCGTACATGGTGGTTGGTCCAAGATCTCCCGTCTTCAGGCCGGTAGTCACGAGGATGTGGTGGATGACTGATCGAAGCCAAAAGCATTCTCTGCTAGCTTCGTGGATCGCAATGAGCTTGGAGTGGTTGGATGAGGTCGCTGTTGAAGTCTGCTTCACAGATCTTCATGAGATGGTTGTCCCATCGTATGTGAATACGAAACCGGTCTGGGACTTTGCGGTGTGTGGGTCAGACCTGTATCCTGCATCTGCATAACCGACTAAGTCGGAGGATACACCTTTCTTGAAGTATAGTCCCAGGTCTACAGACCATTGGAGGTAGCACAGAAGGTGCTTCACTCTGTTCCAGTGGTGCTTTGAGGGTGCTAAACTGTATCTGGCTAGTAGGTTAACTGCAAACGCTGTGTCGGGACACGTGCAGTTTGCCAGGTATATGAGTGCTCCAATTGCACTTAGGTAGGGTACTTCAGGACCCAGTGCGTCCTCCCCCTCTTCCAGCGGCCGGAAGGGGTCCGTATTAACATCCAATGATCTAACAACCCTTGGTGTACTAAGCGGATGACATTTGTCCATAATGAAGTTTTTCAGCAACTTCTTTGTGTATGTGGATTGGTGCAACAGGATTCCTCCGCTTAGGTGTTCAATTTGTAAGCCTAGGCAGAACTTCATTTTGCCAAGGTCTTTCATATCAGAAGTCTGTGTGAGACTCTTGGATATCCCAGCTATCTCTTCGAGAGATCCGACGATGTTCAGGTCGTCTACGTAGATGGCAATGATTACGAATCATGTTCCCTTTGCTCTTATGAAGATGCAAGGGCAGACTTCATTAGTTGTGAATCCTTGTTGCACTAGGACTTCACTGAGTCTGTTGTACCACATTCTCCCCGACTGTTTTAGACCATACAGTGATCTTTGGAATTTGACAGAATAAAAGTCCCGAGGTCTTTTTGTCATTTTTGTCGGTAGTTTATATCTGTCTGGGATTCTCATATAGATATCCTTATCTATATTTCCATATAGGTATGCAGTCACAACGTCCATGAGCTGCATATCTATGCCTTCCTTAGTAGATAGGCCAATAATGAAACGAAAAGTGATCGCATTCATGACCGGGGAATATGTATCATCATAGTCTATTCCTGGTCGTTGGAAAAAACCTTGTGCAACAAGGCGCGTTTTGTAACACACGGTCTCATTATTTTTGTTTCTTTTTCTCAGGAATACCCATTTATATCCCACAGGTTTAACACCCTTTGGTGTTAGGACTACAGGTCCAAAAACTTTGCGCTTCGAGAGTGAGTCCAGCTCTACTCCTATTGCCTCGTTCCACTTTGGCCAATCTTCTATGCGTTTACATTCTGCTAGAGAGCATGGATCGGTCTCATCGTCGTATTCAGTGACGTGATTGGCAATAATGAGCGCGAATTTACCATCGATGATTGTGCTTTTTCTGTCCAGTACCTCCCCAGTACGTACATAGTTTAATGATATTTCTCCTATATTTTCCTCTTCAGGGGGTTTAGGAGGGGAGATGTATCTGGGCCGAGCTCAGCATCCTGTGACGGTATCATTATCATTGCTTCAGCATTTTTCCTCTTTGGAGACTTTTTATCTTTGGAGCCTGGGGGTCGTCCTCTCTTTTGTTGAGGTACGGCCGCGTCTGCTGCAGGTGGATTGCATCCATCTTTGGGTATGTCAATCCGAGTTGGCGTGTTTGCAGCAGGGACGTGTGATCTGACAATCTTCTGGTTGTCAGTCAATTTGTCTGATAAAATGTGAACTGTATTTTGTATTTGAAGGATCTTCATGATCTCGTCTTCACATTGGTTTGTAATCGGATCAAAATGGGATAAAGTTTTGGTATCCCATAAAATGGTCTTTGAAGCTTCTGGCTTCTCTGTGTTAATGCCTAGTTTGGGAAAGGTGTTTTCGTCAAACTCACAATTTGCTAGACGTGCCTTAAAGGCGTCCCCCGTTAGGGGTTTCAGGTATCTAATGATCGATGGTGAATCGAATCCTATGTAGATACCCAGTCGACGTTGAGGACCCATCTTGGTCCTCTGTGATGGTGCTATGGGGACATAGACAGCGCATCCGAATATCCTCAGGTGAGAGATATCCGGTGGGTTCCCATATGCAAGTTGCATCAGAGAATAAGATTGACTACCTGACGGTCGTAATCTTATCAGCGATGCAGCGTGCAAGATGGCATGTCCCCATGCATTCACCGACAACTGGCATTGCATCAACAATGGATGAGCAATCCATTGTAGTCTCTTTATAAGAGATTTGGCTAACCCGTTCTGGGAGTGAACATGAGCTACATGATGTTCAACTTCTATGCCGGTTTCTTGGCAGTAGTCTAGAAAGACTTGTGATGTGAATTCCCCAGCGTTATCCAGACGCAATTTCTTGATTTGGTTGTTTGGAAAATGTGCCCGCAACTTTATGATTTGTGCCAGTAGCTTTGCAAAGGCTATGTTGCGGGTGGACAGGAGGCACACATACGACCATTTGGAAGATGCGTCAATCAGTACCATGTTACCGAAATGGGCCACTTGCAGGGTAAATAAGCCCGCAAATGTCTCAATGTATTCTCTCTAGGAAGCTCGGAGACTCTGAGTCCACCTTCAGGGGGGATGGTCTCGTAACCAATTTCCCTTTGTTAAAAGGGGGATAGGAGATGCACCCGAGTTAATTCCACGGGATTGGGATATGATGCGACACATCATATTCCGTTCAAGGTGTCTGAGTCTATTGTGACAGAGTTGGAATTCTGGTTGTTTGTCGCATTTCTGGTGCTCAAGTGTGTTTGCTTCCATTGCTCTTATCTTTGTATTGTAGAGACCCGACGGGAGTCCCTCAAAACGCTCGACGGTGGTTTTAGCACCGTTTTTATGAGACGTTACATAAAAGAATTCTCTGTTTTGTTTGTTCACCGTCTAAAGGTGGTACCGTTTAAACGGATATCTTTAAAGCTTAACAGATTTCTATGAGAGCTAGGGGAGAAAAGCTCATCTTTTATTAGTAGTTATGTTTTGTTGGGGAGCATAAAATGTGCTTCCCCTGATCCTTCAATAATTCTTGATGGATCGAAGATTGTATTCACGGTTCCATCGTATTTATCTATGCTTTGAAAAAAAGCAAATGTCTTGGAGGATCGTGTGCGTAGAGGCACTGTCCACTAGGCATTTATTATCAATCTAATTTTAAGAGAGAGAAAACATAGCAGTATAAGGCACAAAAAGATTTACTAAAAATTATTTAATGTCGGAAAATTCATCCAACATGCTAGAAATCAAACAACTAGAGAGTAAATTGTTTTCAAATTACAATGCATAGCAGGAAGTAGATAATGCTTCATTCGAGCATGTCATCGTTTGAGAAGTCCTCAGCGATGAACCTGATTGGTGCCAGGTCTTCATGTTCCACCAAGTTTGTCTCAGCTTGCTTCTGGCTAGCTTTGTACAAGTCCTGTAGGTGGCGTGGAGTCCGACAATTCTTGGACCAGTGTCCAGTCATGCCACACATGTGGCACTTATCTTCCCAGTCTTTTCTGGGGGCAGATGTCTGGCCGTCGTCTTTTCTCTTCCACACATTTTTCTTCTTTCCCTCATTATTGGTTCTTGGAGGGGGTCCTCTTGCATGCTTCTTCATTTCCCTGCCCTTCTGGGGTTTGCCTTTGAAGTTGGTCCTCTTCTTCTGGGAGGAGCTGTGATGCACTTCAGGTGCAAGAGCAGCGCCGGTAGGGCATGAGTTATGTGTGGCCAGAAGGAGGTCTCTATTCTGCTCTGCCATCAGAAGGCATGAGAGAAGCTCCGAGTATTTTGTGAACTTTCGTTCACGATACTGCTGCATTAGTATAACATCCTTCTAGTGGAATGATGTATACGTCTTCTCTAACATGCGTTCCTCCATCACTTTCTCACCGCACAACTTCAGGCGTGAGGTGATACTGAAAAGTGCCGAGTTGGCGATAGACTTAAAGTCTTGGAGACGGATGTTCTCCCATTCATATCGCGCTCGGGGAAGTATAACATCTCTTTGATGTTTATATCTATCCTCGAGGGCGGTCTATAACTCATAAGAGTCTTCCACCGTAAGGTACCCGGCCTTCAGGGTCCGATCGATATGGCGTCTGATATAGATAATTGCTTTCGCTTTATCTATGTCAGAAACCTTATCGGCTACAGCGATGTCATGGCTCAGTCCCTGTGAGCACAGATGGAATTTTATATCCAACTGCCAGCTCAGATAATTTTTGCCTGTAGCATCCAATACGTCAAAGTCGACGCTCACAATTTTAGCCATTATCTCTAGCATGTTCAAAATGAGCAATAATTAGATATTTTTAAAGAAAAACAAATAATTAAGCATTTCAAACAGAGATATTTGTTGTGTGGATCGGTTAATAACCATTTTAAATAAAGTCCATACAGTCCCATAAAAATGAAATACAACTCGGAAACCCACGTGGGGCCCCTATTCTTCTGGAATAGATCTCCATCTTTGTGGGACGTCCGCCGGTCTTGGAATTTATACAATAATATCCTCACTACAATTTCTTTCAAAAAAAATAGAAAAGAATGCGAGGGAAATAATGGTGATAGCTAGCCGATCCAAAACCACAACAAATATACACATACGTCGCAGAAAAATGCAGCAGGCATTTTATTACATTGCAGACATTTAATCATCACAGGCAATTTAATCATTACAGACAATTAATTATCATAGGCATTTTATAATGGAAATGAAAATTTTTTCGTTTAATAATTATTGGACCACTGGGCAACGTCATACACCGTTAGGTTAGTTGACTAACGGCAGAGCGGTCGCAGGATCTTCCTAATTATTAAACGTATGATAATCAGATAAACCAAACAAAATACGATGAATTAAAAACGTGTAATTAATCCAGATTTTAACGAAGAAAAATCGTAATTAAATCTGAAAAATAATTCAGAAATTATTTTTGTGGACAAACCATAGTTAGGGTTTTTAGTCGCGTGTGTTACAGCTTCTGGCGGCTAGGGTTTCGGACACGCGCACGCACGGGGGCGCCACTGCAGGCGACAGGGCCCGCTAGCTACTGCTGACGGCGGGTTCTGCCAGCCGTCTGCAGGCGGCGATGGTTGCTGCCGCTGCAGGCGATGGGTTGTACCCACCACTCTGCAGGCGACGGGGCCGCCCGCCGTTGCAGGCGGCGGCGGTTGCCACCGCTGCAGGCAGCGGTTGCCGTCGCTGCAAGCGGTGGGTTGTGCGTGCTACTCTGTAGGCGACAACGGTTTCTACCGCTGCAGGCGGCGGTGGTTGCTGCATTCCACTGTGAGCAACGGCGGCAAAGGCGCGAGATCGGGGGGTTATCACGTGCGCGGCTTCCGGCAGCGTGGCGATGAAGAAATCCCCCTAGGGTTTTGAGATTTTTGGGGAAGAAGATGATAAAAATCTGATTTTTATTCGAAAAAATCTATTTTTAGTCTTCAAAACTGCGTTTTTATCGTAAAAAGTTGATTTTAGCAATAAAAATGACGACTTTACATTAAACGGTTGATTTAGCATGCAGATCTTAGGAAAAAATCCGATCTATACTAATCAAGACATCGATCCAAGTATTTGGATCTATACATATGAGCATACAAATTTAGATCTAGGTGTTAAAAATTACCTCTAGATCCTACCCATCGGATCTAGCGACGTTCGGTGAAGAAAGCCTGTTCGCGTCGCGTTCGTCCGTCGGCAGAGGTTCGGCTCAGCCTCGAGCGTGCTGATAACGTGTTGTAAACTTGGTGGCTATGGAACCTGTAGCCCTGTATTTATAGTAATAGGGTTACATAATGGGTGGATACCCAATACACCGTTGGGCCTCCAAAAGCCCGTTTATAACAATGACAAGATTTTTATGGCCTAATTTTTGTCTTCTCTTATTTTTCAGTTGAAGATGACGATCTCCAGGTTCCAACAGACATTTTTACGAATTTTGCTTAGCTTTGGGCTTTTTTTCTACATTTTCTGGAAGATATGAATCTTTTTATGAAATGATATGATTTTTTGGCCTAATTTTGTCTTCTCTTTTTTTCAGTTGAATATTGCAATCTCCCAGTTCCAACAGACATTTATGCAGATTTTTCTGAGCTCGGTGCTATTTTCTAAATTTATGGTCGATATGTATCTTTTCATTAAATGGTATGTTTTTTGTCCTAATTTTGTCTTCCTTTATTTTTCAGTTGCAGATGGCGATCTCTTGGTTCCAACGGACAATATTTCGGATTTTTCTGAGCTCCGAGCTATTTTCTACATTTTCTGTATGATACGAATCCTTATATTAAATGATATGATTTTTATAACCTAATTTTGTCTTCTCTTATTATTTAGTTGAAGATGGCGATCCCATAGTTCCAACAAACATTTTTGTGGATTTTTCTGAGCTCAGGGCTATTTTCTACATTTTTGAAAATTTTTGTATCTTAATATTAAATGATATGATTTTATTGCTTAAGTTTATATTCTCTTATTTTTTAGTTGAAGATGGCAATCTCCCGGTTCCAAAAGGACATTTTGTGTATTTTTTGAGCTCGGTGCTATTTTCTATATTTTATGGAAGATATAGAACTTTTAATTAAATAAAATGATTTATGTAGCAATTTTGGAAGATATAGAACTTTTATGGAAGATATAGTTCTACTCAGCGCGCAAAACTGTCACAATTTCACCGGTTGTGCGCGCTGCGTAATTTTTGGAAAATGTAGACAGTTTTGCTCAGCGCGCAAAATGGTCACAATTTTGCCGATTGTGCACGTTTGGTAATTTTGGTCAAATGTGGGCAGTTTAGCTCGGCGCGCAAAACGGTCTCAATTTTGCCGGGTGTGCGCTGGATAATTTTGGGCAAATGTATAATTTTGGTCAACTGTGCATGCTGGATAATTTTGGGTAAATGTCGACATTTTTGCCCAGTGCGCAAAACGGTCACAATTTTGCCTGTTGTGCATGCTGGATAATTTTGGGTAAATGTCGACATTTTTGCCCAGTGCGCAAAACGGTCACAATTTTTGCCGGTTGTGCCAACATGAAAATTTTGGGAAAATGTAGACATTTTTGCAAAGTGCACAAAACGGTCACAACTTTACCGGTTGTGCACGCTGGGTAATTTTGGGTAAATGTTGTCATTTTTTGCGCAGCGCGCAAAACAGTCACAATTTTACCGGCTGTGAGCGCTGGGTAATTTTGGGTAAATGTAGACAGTTTTGCTAGTACGTAAAACGGACACAATTTTGCCGGTTTTGCGCGCTGGTTAATTTTGGGTAAATGTAGACTATTTTGTAATTTTAGGTAAATGTAGACACTTTTGCTCAGCATGCAAAATGGTCACAATTTTGCCAGATGTGCGCGCTGGGTAATTTTGGTTAAATGTAGACATTTTTTTCTCCGCGCACAAAATGGTCACCATTTTGCCGGTTGTGAGCGTTGAGTAATTTTGGGTAAATGTAGACATTTTTTTGTCAACGTGCAAAACGGCCACAATTTTTCAGGTTGTGCACGCTGAGGAATTTTGGGAAAATTAATACAGTTTTGCTCTGTGCGCAAAACGGTCACAATTTTGCCGGTTGTGCAGGCTTAGTAATTTTGGGTAAATGTTGACATTTTTGCCCAGCGCACAAAACGGTCATAATTTTGCCTGGTGTGTACTGGTAATTTTGGGTAAATGTAGATAGTTTTGCCCAGCGCGTAAAACGGTCACAATTTTGATGGCTATGCGCGCTGAGTAATTTTGGTTAAATGTAGACATTTTTGCACAGCGCGCAAAATGGTCACAATTTTGCCGGTTGTGCATGCTGGGTAATTTTGGGTAAATGTAGACAATTTTTGCGCAGTGCACAAAACAGTCACAATTTTGCCGGCTGAGCACGCTGGGTAATTTTAGGTAAATGTAGACAGTTTTGCTAAGCGTGCAAAACGGTCACAATTTTGCCGGCTGTGCGCGCTGGGTAATTTTGGCTAAATGTAGACTATTTTATAATTTTGGGTAAATGTAGACACTTTTGCTCAGCACGCAAAACGGTCACAATTTTGCCGGATGTGCATACTGGGCTGGTTAAATGTAGACATTTTTTGCTCCGCGCGCAAAATGGTCAACATTTTGCTGGTTGTGGGCGTTGAGTAATTTTGGGTAAATGTTGACATTTTTGGTCAACGTGCAAAACATCAACAATTTTGCAGGTTGTGCCCGCTGAGGAATTTTGGGAAAATTTAGACAGTTTTGCTCAGCGCGCAAAACGTTCACAATTTTGCCGGTTGTGCAGGCTGAGTAATTTTGGATAAATGTTGACATTTTTGCCCAGCGTGCAAAACGGTCACAATTTTACCGGGTGTGTGCTGGTAATTTTGGGTAAATGTAGACAGTTTTGCCCAGCACGCAAAACGGTCACAATTTTGCCGGATATGCGCGCTGAGTAATTTTGGTTAAATGTAGACATTTTTTCTCAGTGCGCAAAATGGTCACAATTTTGCCGGTTGTGAGCGCTGAGTAATTTTGGATAAATGTAGACATATTTGGTCAGCGCACAAAACCGTCTCAATTTTGCATGTTGTGTACGCTACATGGTCACTCTGGGTAAATGTAGACATTTGTGCTCAGCGCGCAAAACAGTCACAATTTTGCGGGTTGTGGGCATTGGGTAATTTTGGGTAAATGTAGATATTATTTGCATAGCGCACAAAACAGTCACATTTTTGCCGGTTGTGCGCATTGGTTAATTTTGGGTAAATGTTGACAGTTTTGCTCAGCGCGCAAAACTGTCACAATTTTGACGGTTGTGCGCGCTGAGATTATTTTTAGAAAATGTAGACAGTTTTGGTCAGCGCACAAAACGGTCACAATTTTGCCGGTTGAGTAGGCTGAGTAAGTTTGGGTAAATGTTGACATTTTTGCGTAGCGCGCAAAACAGTCACAATTTTGGCGGGTGTGTGCACGGGTAATTTTGGATAAATGTAGACATTTTTGCCCAGCGTGCTAAACGGTCACAATTTTTTTGGGTGTGCGCACTGGTAATTTTGCGTAATATAGACAGTTTTGTCAAGCGCGCAAAACAGTCACAATTTTGCCGCCTATGCGCACTGAGTAATTTTGGTTAAATGTAGACATTTTTGCTCAGAGCACAAAACGATCACAATCTTGTCGGTGTTGTGCACTGAGTTACTTTGGGCAAATGTATACATATTTGGTCAGCACGCAAAGCAATCACAATTTTGTAGGTTGTGCGCGCTGGGTCACTTTGGGTAAATGTTGACATTATTTGCGTAGTTCGCAAAACAGTCACAATTTTCCCAGTTGTGCGCGCTGGGTAATTTTGGGTAAATATAGACAGTTTTGCCCAGTACGCAAAACGGTCACATTTTTGCATGTTGTGTGCACTGTGTAATTTTGTGGAAATGTAGACAGTTTTGCTCAGCGCGCAAAACTGTCACAATTTTGCTGGTTGTGCACGCTAGGTAATTTTTGGAAAATGTAGACAGTTTTGCTCAGCGCGCAAAATGGTTACAATTTTGTCGGTTGTGCGCATTGGGTAATTTTGGACAAATGTAGTTAGTTTTGCGCAGCGCGCAAAACGGTCTCAATTTCGCCGGCTGCACGCGTTGCGTAATTTTGCGCAAATGTATACTGTCTTGCACAGGGCGCAAAACGGTGACAATTTTTACCGGTTGTGCACACATGGCAATTTTGGGTAAATGTAGACATTTTTGCACAGCGCGCAAAACGGTCACAATTTTGCCGGTTGTGCACGCTGGGTAATTTTGGGTAAATGTTGTCATTTTTTGCGCAGCGCGCAAAACAGTCACAATTTTGTCGGCTGTGCGCGCTGGGTAATTTTGGGCAAATGTAGACAGTTTTGCGATTACGCAAAACGGTCACAATTTTGCCGGTTTTGCGCGCTGGGTAATTTTGGACAAATGTAGACTATTTTGTAATTTTACGTAAATGTAGACACTTTTGCTCATCACGAAAAATGGTTACAATTTTGCCGGATGTGCGCGCTGTTTAATTTGCGTTAAATGTAGACATTTTTTGCTCCGCACGCAAAATGGTCACCATTTTGCCGGTTGTGAGCGTTGAGTAATTTTGGGTAAATGTAGACATTTTTGGTCAACGTGCAAAACTGTCACAATTTTGCAGGTTGTGCGCGCTGGGAATTTTGGGAAAATTTAGACATTTTTTATTAGCGCGCAAAACGGTCACAATTTGCTGGTTGTGCGGGCTGAGTAATTTTGGGTAAATGTTGACATTTTTGCTCCGCGCGCAAAACGGTCACAATTTTGCCAGGTGTAGGCGCTGGTAATTAAAAGCATATCATTTAATAAAAACATCCATATCTGCCATAAAATAAAGAAAATAGTACAGAGCTCAGAAAATCCGCAAAAATGTCAGTTAGAACCGGGAGATCACTATGTTCAACTGATAAATAATAGAAGACAAAATTAGGCAATAGAAATCATATCATTTAATATAAAGATTCTTATTTTCCATAAAATACAGAAAATATACCCGAACTCAGAAAAATCCGCAAAAATATCCGTCAGAACCGAGATATCACCAAGTTTAACGAAAAAAGAGAAGACAAAATTAGGCCAAAAAATCATATCATTTAATAAAACGATTGATATCTTCCAGATAATACATAAAATAGCCCATATCACAGAAAAATCTGTAAAATTATTCTTTGGTTTCAATAGATAGCCATCATCAATGAAAAAAATAAGAGAGGATAGAATTAGGCTAAAAAATCATATCATTTAATAAAACGATCAATATCTTCTAGAAGATACAGAAAATAACCCCAAGTTGAGAAAAATCCGCAAAAAAGTCCGTTGGAACCGGTAAACTGACATCTTTAAGTGAAAAATAAGAGAAAACAAACGTAGGCTATAAAAATCATATTTAATAAAAAGATCAATATCTACAATAAAACATAGAAAATACCCTTGCATTCAGAAAAATATGCAAAAATTTCCGTTTGAACCGGGAGATCGCCATCATCAGTAATCGGAGACGACGACATTAGGCTAGAAAAATCATATCATTTAATAAAAAGATACATATCTTACAGAAAATGTAGAAAATAGGACCGAGCTCAGAAATATTGGCCAAAATGTCCGTTGGAACCGAGATATCGCCATCTTCAACTTAAAAATAAGAGAATATGCTACAAAAATCATATAATGTAATAAAAATATCCATATCTTGTAGAAAATATAGAAAATAATCCCGATCTCAGAAAAATCCGTAAAATTGCCCGTTGGAACTGGATGATCTCCATGTTCAACTGGATTATAAAAGAAGTTAAAATTACGCCAAAAATCATATCATTTAATTAAAAGATCACCATCTTCAACTGGAAAATAAGAGAAGACAAATTTAGGCTAGAAAAATCATATCATTTAATAAAAAGATCCATATCTTTCATAAAATGTATAAAAGAGCACCAAGCTCAGAAAATGATAAATAAAAATCTTTTCAGTTGAAGATGGCGATATCCTGGTTGCAACGGACATTTTTGTAGATGAAGATGGCGATTTCCCGGTTCCGAATTTTGTCTTCTTTTTTATTTCAGTTGAAGATGGTGGTTTCCCGGTCCCAACAGACATTTTTTGGCCAAATTTTGTTTTATTTGATGTCATTTAATTAAACGATCCATAAATTCCCGAAAATATGGAAAATATCTCGAATCTCAGAAATATCTGTAAAAATGTCCGTTGGAACTGGGAGATCGCCAACTTCAACTGGAAATTAAGAGAAGACAAAATTAGGCCAAAATCATATCATTTAATAAAATGTTCCATATCTTCGAGAAAATGTGGAAAATAGTTCGGAGCTCAGAAAAATCTGCAAACATTTCATTTGGGACCGAGAGAATGCCATCTTCAATAGAAATATAAAAGAAGACAAAATTAGGCCAAAAAATCAGTCCATTCAATATAAAGATCGCCATCTTCAATTGGAAATTAAGAGAAGACAAACTTTGGTTATAAAAATCATATCATTTAATAAAAAGATCTATATCTTCCATAAAAATGTAGAAAACAACCCTTAGCTCAGAAAAGTTCACAAAATGTAAGTTGGAACACCTTGAGATCGCATCTTCAACTTAAAAATAATAGAAGACAAACTTAAGCTATCAAAATCTTATCATTTAATAAAAAGATCCATATCTTCCATAAAGTAAAGAAAATAGCACCTATCTCAGAAAATCCAAAAACAATTCGTTAGAATCAAGAGATCGCCATGTTCAACTGAAAAATAAGAGAAGACAAAATTTGGCAATAAAAATCTTATCATTTAATATAAAAAAATTTATTTTCCATAAAATATCCATCAGAACCAAGAGATCGCCAAATTTAACAAAAAAAGAGAAGACAAAATTGGGCCAAAAATCTTAATAATCGATACTTCCAGATAATACAGACAATAGGGTATAGCTCAGAAAAATCCGCAAAAATATCTGCTGGTTCCGGGAGATCGCCACCATCAACGAAAAAATAAGAGAGGACAAAATTACGTCAAAAAATCATCACAATTAATAAAACGATCGATAGCTTCCAGAAAATACAGAAAATAGCCCCGAGTTCAGAAAAATCCGCAAAAATGTCCGTTGGATCTAAGAGATCGCCATCTTGTAGCGAAAAATAAGAGAAGATAAACGTGGCTACAAAAATCATATCATTTAATAAAAATATTCGTATCGACAATAAAACACTAAAAATACCGTCGAGGTCAGAAAAATTCGTAAAAATTTTTGTTGGAACCGGCAGATTGCCATCTTCAATGGAAAAATAAGAAAAAGACAAAGTTAGGATAGAAAAATCATATCATTTAATAAAAAGTTCTATGTCTTATAGAAAATGTAGAAACTAGTTTCGAGCTCAGAAATATTAGTAAAAATGTCTGTTGGACCCGAAAAATTTCCATCTTCAACTTAAAAAATAAAAGAAGACAAAATTAGCATAAAAATCATATAATGTAATAAAAAGAACCATATTTTCGATAAAATGTAGAAAATAGCCTTGAGCTCATAAAAATCTGTAAAAATGTTAGTTGGAACCGAGAGATTGCCATCTTCAACTGCAAAATAAGAGGAGACAAAATTATGCCAAAATATCATATCATTTAATAAAACGATCCATGATTTCCAAAAATGTGGAAAATTGGCTGGAGCTAAGAAAAAATCCACAAAAATTTCCATTGGAACCGGGATATCGCCATCTTCAACTGGAAAATAAGAGAAGAAAACATATCATTTAATAAAAAGATCCATATCTTTCATAAAATGTTGAAAATAGCACCAAGCTCCGAAAATGATATATAAAAATCTTTTTAAGTGTCAGATGGCAATATCCCTATTACAATGGACATTTTTATAGGTGAAGATGGAGATTTCCTGTTTCCAAATTTTGTCTTCTCTTATATTTCAGTTGAAGATGGCTATTTCCAGGTTCCAACAAACATTATTGGCCTAATTTTGTTTTCCCTAATATCATTTAATAAAATGATCTATATCTTCCAGAAAATGTGGAAAAAAGACCGGATCTCAGAAATATCCGCAAAAATGTCCATTTGAACCGGGAGATCGCCAACTTCAACTGGAAAAATAAGAGAAGACAAAATTAGGCCAAAAAATCATATCAATTAATTAAATGGTCCATATCTTCTAGAAAATGTGGAAAAAATCCCGGAGCTCAGAAAAATCGACAACAATGTCCTTTGGGACCAAGAGAATGCCATCTTCAACTAAAATATAAGAGAAGACAAACTTTGGTTATAAAAATCAATTCATTTAATAAAAAGCTCCATATCTTCCATAAAATTTAGAAAATAGCCACGAGCTCAGAAAAATCCCCAAAAATGTTAGTTAGAACACCAGGAGATTACATCTTCAACTTTAAAATAATAGAAGACGAACTTAAGCTATAAAAATCATATCATTTAATAAAAAGATCCATATCTTCTATAAAATAAATAAAATAGCACCGAGTTCAGAAAATCCAAAAAAATGTTCGTCGGAACCTGGAGATCGCTATGTTCAACTTAACAATAATAAAAGATAAAATTTGAAAATAAAAATCATATAATTTAACATAAAAATTCTTATTTTCCATAAAAAGTAGAAAGTATCCCCGAGCTCAGAAAAATACGAATAAATATCTGTCGGAACTGGGAGATCACTAAATTTAACAAAAAATAAAACAAAATTTGGCCAACAAATCATATCATTTAATAAAACGGTCGATATCTTCCAGATAATATAGAAAATAGTCCAGGACTCAGAAAAATCCACAGAAATTTCCGTTGAAACTGGGAGATCGCTAAATTTAACAATTAAAAACAAATTTCAGCAAAAAATTCATATCATTTAATACAATGGTCGATATCTTCCAAATAATACAGAAAATAGACCAGAGCTAAGAAAAATCTGCGAAAATATCTGTTGGAACCGGGAGATCGCCATCATCAACAAAAAATAAGAGAAGATAAAATTTGGCCAAAAATCATATCATTTAATAAAATGATCGATATCTTTCAGAAAATACAGAAAATCGCTTCGATGTCAGAAAATTCGCAAAAACATCCATTGGAACCGTGAGACCGCCATCTTCAAGTGAAAAACAAGAGTGGACAAAATTAGGCTTAAAAAATTATATCATTTAATAAAAATCCATATTTTCTCCAAAATATAGAAAATAGCCTCAAGCGCAGAAAAATCTGTAAAAATATCCGTTGGAACCGAAAGATTTCCATGTTCAACTGAAAAATAAGAGTAGACAACATTAAGCCAAAAAATCATATTATTTAATAAAAGATACATATCTTCCACAAAAAGTAGAGATATGCCCGTGTTCAGAAAAATCTGCAACAATGTCCGTTGGTACGTGGAGATTGCCATCTTCAACTGAAAAATAAGTGAAGACAATTAGGCTATAAAAATATATCATTTAATTAAAAGATCCATATCCTATAGACAATTTAAAAATACAATCGACCTCAGAAAAATCTGCAAAAATTTCTATTACAACTAGGAGGTTGCCATTTTATTTTTCAGTCAATAAAATAATATATTTCAATACAAATATCCAAATCTTCCAGAAAATGTAGTAAATAAGCATGAGGTCAGAAATTACGAAAAATGTCTGTTTGAACTGGGAGATCGCCATCTTCAATTGAAAAATAAAATTATTAAAAATTAGGCCAAAAATCCTATCATTTAATAAAAGGATCAATATCTTTCAAAAAAATTTGGAAATAGCCCCAAGCTCAGAAACTCAGCGAAAATATCCGTTGGAACCAGAAGATTGCCATCTTAAACTGAAAAATAAGAGAAGAGAAACTTAGGTTATAAAAATCATATCATTTGATAAAACATCCATATCTTCCAGAAAATGTAGAAAATAATCCAAGCTCAGAAAAATCTGCAATAATATCCGATGGAACCGGGAGATCGCTATCTACAATTGAAAAAAATAAGAGAAGACACAATTAGGATTTAAAAATCATATCATTAAATACAAAGATCCATATCTTACAAAAAATGTCAAGTATAGCGCTAAGCTTAGAAAAATCTGTAAAAATGTTGTTGGAACCGGGAGATCCTCATCTTCAATTGAAAAAAAGAAAGATAAAATTAGGCCAAAAATCATATCATTTAATAAAAAGATCCATATCTTCCAGAAAATGTAGAAAAAAGTCCAAAGCTAAGAGAAGTCCATAAAATGCCCATTGGAACCGGATTGTCATATTCAACCGAAAAATAAGAGAAGATAAAATTAGGCTATAAAAATCATATCATTTAAAATAAAGATCTGTATCTTACAGAAATCATAGAAAATAGCACCGAGCTTAGAAAAATCCGCCAAAAAGTAAGTTGGAACCCGGAGATCTTCTTCAACCAAAAAAAGAAGAGAACAAAATTAGTCCAAAAATAATATCATTTAAAAAGTAGGTTGGAACCAGGAGATCGCCTTCTTCAACCGAAAAAAGAGAGAACAAAATTAGTCCAAAAATAATATCATTTAATAAAAAATATGTATCTTTCAGAAAATGTAGAAAATGGACTCGAGCTCAAAAAAATCCGCAAAAAAGTCCGTTGATCCGGGAGATCGCCATCATCAAATGAAAAATAAGTGATGACAAAACTAGGCTATAAAAATCATATCATTTATAAAGAACCAAATCTTACAGAAAATGTAGAAAATAGCTCGAGCTCAAACAAATCCACAAAATATCTGTTGGAACCAAGAGGTCGCCATCTTCAACAAATAAATAAGAGAAGACCAAATTAAGCCAAAAATCATATCAAACGATACATATCTTCCAGAAAATGTAGAAAATAGCCTCGAGCTCATCAAGATTTGCAAAAATTTTCGTTTGAACCTGAAGATGCCATCTTCAACTGAAAAATAAGAGAAGATAAACTTAGATGATAAAAATCATATCATTTAATAAAAAGATCCATATCTTCAATAAAATTTAGAGAATATCACTGAGCTCAAAAAAATCCGAAATTTTTTTCCATTTGAACCGAGAGATCGCCATCTTCAAAAGAAAAATAAGAAAAGACAAAATTAGAACCTAAAAATCGTATCATTTAATAAATAGACCCATATGTTCCATAAAATATAGAAAATAGCACCAAATTAGAAAAAAATCCGCAAAAATGTCCGTTGGAACCGGGAGATTGCCATGTTACACTGAAAAAATAAGGGAAGATAAAATTATGCTATAAAAGTCATATCAATTAATATAAAGATCCATATCTTATAGAAATTGTAGAAAATATCCCGGAGCTCATAAAAATCCACAAAAAATATCCATTGGAACCGGTAGATTGCTCTTTAACGAAAAATAAGCGAAGATCAAATTAAACCTAGAAATTATATCATTTATAAAACGATGGAAATCTTCCCGAAAATGCAGAAAAATAGCCTCAATCTCAGAAAAATCGGCACAATGTTAGTTGGAACAGTGAGATCACCATCTTCAACTTAAAATTAAGAGAAGACAAAATTAGGCCAAAGATGATATCATTTAATAAAAAGATCTGTATCTTCCAGAAAATGTAGAAAATAGCACCGAGCTCCGAAAAATCAGCAAAATATCAGTTGGAACTGGGAGTTGGAATTTTCAACTTAATAAATAAGAAAAAACAAAATCAGACCAAAAAAATCCAAACATTTAATAAAACGATCGATTTCTTCCAGAGCATTCAGAAAATAGCCCCGAGTTCAGAATCCGCAAAAATGTCTTTTGGAACTGGCTGACCGACATCTTCAAGCGAAAAAAGAGAGAATATAAACGTAGGCTATAAAAATCTTATCATTTAAAAAATATTTATATCGACAATAAAACACAGAAAATAGCACGGAGGTCAGAAAAATTTGCAAAAATTTCCGTTGAAACTGGGAGATCGCTATCTTCAATTGAAAAATAATAGAAGACAAAATTAGGATAGCTAAATCATATCATTTAATAAAAATATCAATATCCTATAAAAAATGTAGAAACTAGTCTCGAGCTTAGAAATATCAGCAAAAATGTCTGTTGGAACATGGATATTGCCATCTTCAACTGAAAAATAAGAGAAGACAAAATTAGCCTACAAAAAAAATCATATGAGGGAAATATGCCTGAGAACGTGCATAGGCAGAATTACCTGTGCAAGCCCCCTCTTCGGTGTTTGTAAGTATTTTTTTTGAATTTTTTTGCAGTAGGTAGATATACTTGTTATGTAGCTTTCCACAAAATTTCAAGTCAATCCAACACCGTTTGAGCCTCCGTTCATCGATTTCAAAAACGTTGCGCAAAACTGTCCAGAATTTTGGACAGTGTTGCGCAACGTTTTTGAAATTGATGAACGGAGGCTCAATTGGTGTTGCATTGACCTAAAATTTTGTGTGGAGCTACATAACAAGTATATCTACGTACTACAAAAAATAAATTCAAAAAAACTTACAAACACCGAACAGAGGGCGCGTGCACAGGTAACTCTGCCTGCGCACGTTCTTAAGTACATTTTTGGGAAATCATATCTTCGAGAATATGTGGAAAATAGTCCTGCACTAAGAAAAATCTGCAAAAATATCAGTTGGAACCGGGAGATTGCCATCTTCAACTGGAAAATAAGAGGAGACAAAATTAGGCCAAAAATCATATCATTTAATAAAACAATCCGTGTCTTCCAAAATGTGAAAAATAGGCAGAAGCTCATAAAAATCTGCAAAACGTTCCATTGGAACCGGGAGATCGCCATCAACATAGGTTATAAAAATCATATCATTCAATAAAACATCCATATCTTCCAGAAAATGTAGAAAATAATCTCGAGTTATGAAAAATCTGTAACAATATCCGATGGAACCGGGAGATTGCCACTACAACAGAAATATAAAGGAAGACAAAATTAGGATTTAAAAATCATATCATTTAATATAAAGATCCATATCTTACAGAAAATGTAAAATATATCGTCAAGCTTAGAAAAATCTGCTAAGAATGTCTGTTGGAACCGAGAGATCGTCGTCTTCAACTAAAAAATGGAAAGAAAAATTAGGCCAAAAATCATGTCATTTAATAAAAAGATCCATATATTCCAGAAAATATAGAAAATAATTCAGAGCTCAGAGAAGTCTGCAAAATGTCCATTGGGATCGGGAGACCGTCATATTCAATAGAAAAATAAGAGAAGATAAAATTAGGCTACAAAAATCAAATCATTCAATATAAAGATGAGTATCTTACAGAAAATGTAGAAAATAGCCCCGAGCTTAGAAAAAACCGCAAAAAGTCCGTTGGAACCTGTAGACCGTCTTCTTCAACCGAAAATAGAAGAGAAGACAAAATTAGATTATAAAAATCATATCATTTATAAAGATTCATAGCATACAGAAAATATAGAAAATAGCACGTAGCACAAAAAATCCGCAAATAAGTCCGTTGGAACCAAGCGATCGCCATCTTCAACGAAAAAAATAAGAGAAGCCAAAATTAGGTTAAATAATCGTATCAAATGATCCATCTTCCAGAAAATGTAGAAAATAGCACTGCGCTCATAAAAATTCGTAAAAAATTCCGTTTAAACCGGGAGACACCATCTTCAACTCAAAAATAAGAGATGATAAACTGAGACGATAAAAATCATATCATGTATTAAAAAGATCCATGTCATCCATAAAATTTAGAAAATAGCACCAAGACAGAAAAGTCCAAAAAATGTCAGTTGGAACAGAGAGATCATTATTTTCAGTAAAAAAATAAGAGAAGACAAAATTAAAACCTAAAAATCGTATCATTTAATATAAAGATCCATATCTTACAGAAAATGTAGAAATTATCCCAGAGTTCATAAAAATCCGCAAAAATATCCGTTGGAACCGGGAGATCGATATCTTCAATGAAAAAAATAAGAGAAGACAACATTAAACCAAAAAATTATATCATTTAATAAAATGATACATATCTTCCAGAAAAGGTAGAAAATAGCACCGATCTCAGAAAAATCGGCAAAGGAACAGTGAGATCACCATCTTCAACTTAAAAGTAAGAGAAGAGAAAATTAGGCCAAATATGAAATCAATTAATAAAAAGATCCCTATCTTCCACAAAATGCAGAAAATAGCCGCAAGCTTAGAAAAATAGGTAAAATGTCAGTTGGAACCAGAGGATCGGAATTTTCGACTTTAAAAAAAGAGGAAACAAAATTAGGTCAAAAAATCATATTATTTAAAAAAAACTATTCATATCTTTCAGATACTGTAGAAAATAGGCCGGAGCTCAGAAAAATATGCAAAAATGTTCGATGGAACCGGGAGATCATCTTCAATTAAAAAATAAGATAAGCGAAACTTAGGTCATAAAAATCATATGATTTAATAAAAGGCTCCATATCGTCCAGAAAATATAGAAAAATATCCTCAAGCTCAGAAAAATCCGTAAAATTGTCTGTTGGAACGAGGAGATCGCCATCTTCAATAGAAAAATATGAGAAAACAAAATTAAGGTAAGAAAATCATATCCTTTAATATGAAGACACATGTCTTCCAAAAATGTAGAAAATAGCACCGAACTCAGGAATATCCGTAAAAATATCCGTTGGAACTGAGAGATCACACTCTTTAACTTAAAAATAGGAGATGACAAAATTAGACCAAAAAATCATATCGTTTGATAAAACGATCCATATCTTCCAGAAAATTTAGAAAATAGACTGGAGCTCTGAAAATCCGTAAAAATGTCCGTCGGAACCGAGAGGTCACCATCAACTGAAAACTAAGAAAAAAATTAAGCCAAAAATCATATCATTTAATAAAAAGATCCATATCTTCCGAAAAATGTTGAAAAATAGCTTCGAGCTCAGAAAAATCCGCCAAAATATCTGTTGGAACCTGGAAATCAACATATTCAATCGAAAAATAGGGGAAGACAAAAGTAGGCCAAAAAATAATGTCGTTTAATAAAAAGAAACATATCTCCCAGAAAATGTAGAAATAGCCCCAAACTCAGAAAAATTCGCAAAAATGTCCGTTGGAAACTGGAGATCGCCATGTTCAAACAGAAAATAAGAAAAGACAAAATTAGGCCAAAATATCATATCATTTTAAAAAAACAATCCATATCTTCCAAAAATGTGGAAAATAGGCCAGAGCATAAAAATCCGCAAAAATGTCTGTTGGAGCCGGATGATCGCCATCTTCAACTGGAATATAAGAGAAGACAAAATTAGGCCAAAAATTATACCATTTAATAAAAAGATCGTCATCTTCAACTGGATAATAAGAAAAGACAATTTTAGGATAGAAAAATCCTATCAATTAAAAAAAGATCCATTTCTTTCATAAAATGTATAAAATAGCACCAAGCTTCGAAAATGATATAAAAATATTTTCAGTCAATGATGGCGATATCCCTGTTACAACCGTCATTTTTATAGATGAAGATGGCAATTCCCATGTTTCGAATTTTGTCTTCTCTTATCATTCAGTTGAAGATGGTGATTTCCCGGTTTCAACAAACATTTTTTGGCCTAATTTTGTCTTCTTTAATATCTATTAATAAAACGATTCATATGTTCCAGAAATATGGAAAATATCACGGATATCAGAAATATCGACAAAAATGTCTGCTGGAACCGAGAGATTGCCAACTTCAACTGGAAATTAAGAGAAGACAAGGCCAAAAAATCATATCATTCAATAAAACGTTCCATATCTTCCAGAAAATGTGGAAAATAGCCCAGAGCTCAGAAAAATACGCAAAAATTTCCTTTGGGACTAAGAGAATGCCATCTTCAACTGAAGGCCAAAATCACATCATTCAATATAAAGATCTCAACTGGAAAATAAGAGAAAACAAACTTAAGCTATAAAAATAATATCATTCAATAAAAATATCCATATCTTCCATAAAATAAAGAAAATAGTACAGTGCTCAGAAAATCTGTAAAAATGTCAGTTAGAATCAGATGATCGCTATGTTCAACTTCAAACATAAGAGAAGACAAAATTAAGCAATAATAATCATATTGTTATGAATCAACTACTGGGGAGGAACCCCCAACCCTTTACTTATAGGCATGGTAGGAGAGTAGAAATATAGAATACATAGATATGTGCTTATCTCTAAGATACCCGCAATCCTAACTGACTCTGGTATTTCCATTCGCAACACCCCCTTATCCAGTCATAGGTGTGGACTCTGCTCAAGTCTACTTGGGATTCTGAGCGTAATAAGAGTCTCACATGGGGTGGATACTTCAGGAACCTGAGTTGGTGAGGTTTGCCTTGTTAAAACCTTTAGCTATGGAAAACCCTGTGGGAGAAACCATATTAAGGAAAAAGAGTACAAACTTTCTTTAACTCCTCCTGATTTGTACAAGTGACTCTGCTCATGAATTCTTCTGGATTCTAAGCGTCACAGAGGGGTGGATACTTCAGGATCCAGAGTTGATGTGTAAAACCTTTGGCTATGGAAAAACCCAGTAGAAAAAACCATAACTAAGGGAAAAGAGTACAAATTCCCTCAACTCCCCCTGATCTGTAAAAGCTCTTAGGCTTTCAGATCTCTTAGGCTTATCTCATATCTCATATTTACAACACTCTGAAAAAATACACAGATTACAAATTTATCTCAATTAAGCAGCTGCTGAATCCAGAAGCTCTAGAGAGGTGTGCTAAGTGTCGTCGCCTCTAATGTGGTCTTCAGACTATGTGGTCAGCTCCACAATACCAGTCTCTATCCCAATCGTCACTGGGATGTGATGTACCAGCAGGCGCCCTCAAATACACCATTGGTGTGGTGAGGATCTCGGAATGATAGGATGATGTTGCCTTCATAAATTGCTTTACAGATCTACAGTAAATGGCCATCCCACTGTGGGTACCCGTTTTGTGATTTCTCAGTATAGGGACCGGACCTGTAATTTGCATTTGCATAAACATTGGAGGATGATAATTCATATTGTACGTCCAAATCTTTTAACCCTTGGAGGAAGCACAGAAGGCTTAACTCCAGTCTAATGGCCCTTTTAGGTTCCAACTATCTTTAGCTAATGAGTTTACTGCAATAGCTATATCGGGACGCGTGCAGTTAGCCAGGAGTGCCTGATTGCACTTAGATAAGGGACTTTAGGACCAGTTATATCATCCCCCTCTTCTAGCAATCTGAAGGGTTCTTTTTGTACTTCCATTAAGTACACTACCGTAGGTGTACTTTGGATGGCAATGGTCCTTTTAATTTCTCTAACGCACTTCTGGACGTTTGTAACAAGATTCTATGAGCCATGACTTTATACTTGCCTATGTCTTTTTATTTCATGTTTAAAAGTCAGGCTTGAACCGGTGTTTCGGGTTTCTCTTCGGGAGATCCGATGAGATTTTAGTTGTTTATAACTATGATCTCAAATCCTGCTCTTTGCTCGAGTGCAAAGACAAGCCTCAGTAGGAATCATTGCTTTGTCAAGCGATTATCTTGGTTGTACATTATTCTTATTGTTTTTCTTCAATAGAATAGATGTCCCGAAGTCTATTCAGGCATTTAAGGAAATGTGGAAATTATCTTTACCAAGATATCAACGAAGGTATACCGTCACAACATCCAATAACAGCATATCCAAAATTTTCATTCGCCAAATTGTAAGGTATTCACTTTTGATAACTTAGGGAGACTGATGCATCATTTACGAGACATTCTCATTTTAATTTGTTTGATCCATACTTTCAGCGAAATTTTCCTTGGGCTATAGGTTGTACCTTATAACATACAATTTTGTATTTATTTTTCTTATGTGTGCAATACTTTATTTTATCCACAGGTTTGACACCTTTTGGTGTCTGGACTTCAGGTCCGAACATTTCACGTTTCAGAAGTAAGTCTAGCTCATCTTTTATTGCCTCTTCCACATATGGCCAATCTCTACGCTTGCATTCTAGCAACGGAGTATGTAACGATAATTTATAAACATCATCGCTTTTGCGATGTATATGTCAATATGATACGTGAATATATTGTCGACTTATGTTCTTTCTGTCCAACACCTCCCCAGTACGTACAACATTTACTTTCAATTTCAGTTTTTCCAGGCATTTTCCCTGCAGTGGATTCCGGGAAGGGGCGAGGGTGTGGACATGAGCTCATTGTCTTGTGGTAGTATTGTCTCAAGGTCTCCAGGTACGTTTCATTGTTCTTTTATTTTTGTCCTTGGAGCCTGTTGGTTTGCCTCTTTTCTGTTGAGGAGTAGCCACTTCTGCTGCTGGTGGATTGCATCCATTCTTGAGGATGTCAACCTAGCTGGAGTATTTACAGCAGGGATGTGTGATCCGACAATCTTCTGGTTGTCGGTAAATGATTTCGGTATTTTGGGAACTGTGTTCTGTATGTGGAGGATCGTCAGGATCTCATCTTCACATTGTATTGTTACCGGATCATATTGGGTCAAGCTTTTTGTATCCCACCTTATAATTTGCTTCGCGCCAGATTTTCCAGTATCTGTGCCTATTTTGGGCAAACTCGTCTCATCGAGATCACAGTCTTCAAGGTGTGCCTTAAATGCGTCCCCCGTTTGGGGTTCTAGGTATCTTATAAGTGAGGGTGAGTCAAACCCTGATGGATACCTAGGCGACGTTAAGGACCGTTTTGGTCCTCTGTGGTGGTGCAATGGGGATTTAAATTGCGTGACCGAAGATTCTCAGGTGAGAAATGTTCGGTGGCATTCCATATGCAAGTTGCATTGGAGACTCTGACCTCCAGTGGGTCTTTTATTTACGATGCAGCATGCAGAATTTTCATGTCCCCGTGCATCCATCGGTAATCGGGATTTAATGGACGTTCATTCCAGTGGAGTCTACTTACAAGTGACTCTGCCGACCCATTTTGGGTATGAACATATGGCACTGTATGTTCATTTTCTATTCCCGTTGCTTGGCAGTAATCTTGAAATGACCGGGAGATATATTTCCCAACATTAACCAGACTTATTTTCCATATTTGATTGTCTGGGAAATGTGCCCGCAACATTTTTATTTTTGTGCCAATAGCTTTGGAAAAGCTAAGTTGCGGGTCTGTAGTAGACACACATACGAATATTCTAAGGATGCATTTATCAGTACAATGAAGTACCGAAATAGCCCACTAGGGAGTGGATTTTATCCACATCTATTTCCTTATATTTTTTTTGAGAAACCATTGAGATTCTTTTTCAAGTTTTCGTAGAGATGGCCTTGTAATTAGTTTTCCCTTGTAGCAAGGGATGCGAGGGAATTCTCCCGTCTGAAGAATCTTCTGGTTCTTCAAGTCATACCCATAGGATAAGATGCGGTGCATCATCACTGATATAGGGTGGCCAAGTCTATCATGACAGAGTAAAAACTTGGCTGATGTCGGGCACTTCAGCTGCTTCGTTTAATTTCGCTTCCTTTCTCCGAATCTTTGTATGGTTGAGGCCTGTAAGACTCCCAAAACGTTCAAGTATGGATTTTAATCCTTTTCTTGAGATGTCATATACAGTAATTTGTTTTTCATTTACATTTGCTGTTTCCAAATGGAATCCGTTGAAACGGATGTCCTTGAAACTTTAGAAAGTTTATTTTGAAATTCGGAGAGATTACTGCATCCTTTATTTTTGTTTCCGTGTCATTTAGGGGGCAACAGTGTTGCAATCCCTGGATCTTCAATATGGCCCTGATGTTGTGCTTTGTATAGAAAGATCGTATGTGTTTATTGTCTACTAATCAGTCATGAGAGCAGTTCATCTATTAAAAGATGAATCGTATAGGCACATGCATTTTCAGATAAACATTTTCATTCAAAATCAAATTACATAATATGAAAGCTCTAATAACATGAAATGTTCTAAACAGTTTGCTAAGGTAGAAGGCTAATCAAGCATGTCATCATGTTCGAAGTCGTCAGCTGTAAACTTGACTGGAGCATCAGAGGTCATCAGGTTTGTTTCAGCTTATTTTCTTCATCTGGAAAATAAGAGAAGACAAAATTAGGCCAAAAATCATATCATTTAATAAAACAATCCATGTCTTCCAAAATGTGAAAAATAGGCAGAAGCTCATAAAAATCTGCAAAACTTTCCATTGGAACCGGGAGATCGCCATCAACATAGGTTATAAAAATCATATCATTCAATAAAACATCCATATCTTCCAGAAAATGTAGAAAATAATCTCGAGTTATGAAAAATCTGCAACAATATCCGATGGAACCGGGAGATTGCCACTACAACTGAAATATAAAGGAAGACAAAATTAGGATTTAAAAATCATTTCATTTAATATAAAGATCCATATCTTACAGAAAATGTAAAATATATCGTCAAGCGTAGAAAAATCTGCTAAGAATGTCTGTTGGAACCGAGAGATCGTCGTCTTCAACTAAAAAATGGAAAGAAAAATTAGGCCAAAAATCATGTCATTTAATAAAAAGATCCATATATTCCAGAAAATATAGAAAATAATTCGGAGCTCAGAGAAGTCTGCAAAATGTCCATTGGAATCGGGAGACCGTCATATTCAATAGAAAAATAAGAGAAGATAAAATTAGGCTACAAAAATCAAATCATACAGTATAAAGATGAGTATCTTACAGAAAATGTAGAAAATAGCCCCGAGCTTAGAAAAAACCGCAAAAAAGTCCGTTGGAACCTGGAGACCGTCTTCTTCAACCGAAAATAGAAGAGAAGAAAAAATTAGATTATAAAAATCATATCATTTATAAAGATTCATAGCATACAGAAAATATAGAAAATAGCACGTAGCTCAAAAAATCCGCAAATAAGTCTGTTGGAACCAAGCGATCGACATCTTCAACGAAAAAAATAAGAGAAGCCAAAATTAGGTTAAATAATCGTATCAAATGATCCATCTTCCAGAAAATGCATAAAATAGCCCTGAGCTCATAAAAATTCGTAAAAAATTCCGTTTAAACCGGGAGACACCATCTTCAACTCAAAAATAAGAGATGATAAACTGAGACGATAAAAATCATATCATGTATTAAAAAGATCCATGTCATCCATAAAATTTAGAAAATAGCACCAAGACAAAAAAGTCCAAAAAATGTTAGTTGGAACAGAGAGATCACCATTTTCAGTAATAAATAAGAGAAGACAAAATTAAAACCTAAAAATCGTATCATTTAATATAAAGATCCATATCTTACAGAAAATGTAGAAATTATCCCAGAGTTCATAAAAATCCGCAAAAATATCCGTTGAAACCGGGAGATCGATATCTTCAACGAAAAAAAAATAAGAGAAGACAACATTAAACCAAAAAATTATATCATTTAATAAAATGATCCATATCTTCCAGAAAAGGTAGAAAATAGCACCGATCTCAGAAAAATCGGCAAAGGAACAGTGAGATCACCATCTTCAACTTAAAGTAAGAGAAGACAGAATTAGGCCAAATATGAAATCAATTAATAAAAAGATCACTATCTTCCACCAAATGCAGAAAATAGCCGCAAGCTTAGAAAAATCGGCGAAATGTCAGTTGGAACCAGAGGATCGGAATTTTCGACTTTAAAAAAAGAGAAAACAAAATTAGGTCAAAAAATCATATTATTTAATAAATCTATTCATATCTTTCAGATACTGTAGAAAATAGGCCAGAGCTCAGAAAAATCTGCAAAAATGTTCGATGGAACCGGGAGATCATCTTCAATTAAAAAAATAAGATAAGCGAAACTTAGGTCATAAAAATCATATGATTTAATAAAAGGCTCCATATCTTCCAGAAAATATAGAAAAATATCCTCAAGCTCAGAAAAATCCGTAAAAATGTCTGTTGGAACGAGGAGATCGCCATCTTCAATAGAAAAATATGAGAAAACAAAATTAAGGTAAGAAAATAATATCCTTTAATATGAAGACACATGTCTTCCAAAAATGTAGAAAATAGCACCGAACTCAGAAATATCCGTAAAAATATCCGTTGGAACTGAGAGATCACACTCTTCAACTTAAAAATAGGAGATGACAAAATTAGACCAAAAAATCATATCGTTTGATAAAACGATCCATATCTTCCAGAAAATTTAGAAAATAGACTGGAGCTCTGAAAATCCGTAAAAATGTCCGTTGGAACCGAGAGATCGCCATCAACTGAAAACTAAGAAAAAAATTAAGCCAAAAATCATATCATTTAATAAAAAGATCAATATCTTCCGAAAAATGTTGAAAAATAGCTTCGAGCTCAGAAAAATCCGCCAAAATATCTGTTGGAACCTGGAAATCAACATATTCAATCGAAAAATAGGGGAAGACAAAAGTAGGCCAAAAAATATTGTCGTTTAATAAAAAGAAACATATCTCCCAGAAAATGTAGAAATAGCCCCAAACTCAGAAAAATTCGCAAAAATGTCCGTTGGAAACTGGAGATCGCCATGTTCAAACAGAAAATAAGAAAACACAAAATTAGGCCAAATATCATATCATTTTAAAAAAACAATCATATCTTCCAAAAATGTGGAAAATAGGCCAGAGCATAAAAATCCGCAAAAATGTCTGTTGGAGCCGGATGATCGCCATCTTCAACTGGAATATAAGAGAAGACAAAATTAGGCCAAAAATTATACCATTTAATAAAAAGATCTTCATCTTCAACTGGATAATAAGAAAAGACAATTTTAGGATAGAAAAATCCTATCAATTAAAAAAATATCCATTTCTTTCATTAAATGTATAAAATAGCACCAAGCTTCGAAAATGATATAAAAATATTTTCAGTCAATGATGGCGATATCCCTGTTACAACCGACATTTTTATAGATGAAGATGGCGATTCCCATGTTTCGAATTTTGTCTTCTCTTATCATTCAGTTGAAGATGGTGATTTCCCGGTTCCGACAAACATTTTTTGGCCTAATTTTGTCTTCTTTAATATCTATTAATAAAACGATTCATATATTCCAGAAATATGGAAATTATCACGGATATCAGAAATATCGACAAAAATGTCTGCTGGAACCGGGAGATTGCCAACTTCAACTGGAAATTAAGAGAAGACAAGGCCAAAAAATCATATCATTCAATAAAACGTTCCATATCTTCCAGAAAATGTGGAAAATAGCCCAGAGCTCAGAAAAATACGCAAAAATTTCCTTTGGGACTAAGAGAATGCCATCTTCAACTGAAGGCCAAAATCACATCATTCAATATAAAGATCTCAACTGGAAAATAAGAGAAAACAAACTTAAGCTATAAAAATAATATCATTCAATAAAAATATCCATATCTTCCATAAAATAAAGAAAATAGTACAGTGCTCAGAAAATCTGTAAAAATGTCAGTTAGAATCGGATGATCGCTATGTTCAACTTCAAACATAAGAGAAGACAAAATTAAGAAATAATAATCATATTGTTATGAATCAACTACTGGGGAGGAACCCCCATCCCTTTACTTATAGGCATGGTAGTAGAGTAGAAATATAGAATACATAGATATGGGCTTATCTCTAAGATACCCGCAATCCTAACTGACTCTGGTATTTCCATTCACAACACCCCATTATCCCGTCATAGGTGTGGACTCTGCTCAAGTCTACTTGGGATTCTGAGCATAATAAGAGTCTCATATGGGGTGGATACTTCAGGATCCTGAGTTGGTGAGGTTTGCCTTGTTAAAACCTTTAGCTATGGAAAACCCTGTGGGATAAACCATATTAAGGAAAAAGAGTACAAACGCTCTTTAACTCCCCCTGATTTGTACAAGTGACTCTGCTCATGAATTCTTCTGGATTCTGAGCGTCACGAAGGGGTGGATACTTCAGGATCCAGAGTTGATGTGATTTGCCTCGTTAAAACCTTTGGCTATGGAAAAACCCAGTAGAAAAAACCATAGCTAAGGGAAAAGAGTACAAATTCCCTCATCTCCCCCTGATCTGTAAAAGCTCTTAGGCTTTCAGATCTCTTAGGCTTATCTCATCTCTCCTATTTACAACACTCTGAAAAAATACACAGATTACAAAGTTATCTCAATTAAGCAGCTGCTGAATCCAGAAGCTCTAGAGAGGTGTGCTAAGTGTCATCGCCTCTAATGTGGTCTTCAGACTATGTGGTCAGCTCCACAATACCAGTCTCTATCCCAATCGTCACTTGGATGTGATGTACCAGCAGGCGCCCTCAAATACACCATTGGTGTGGTGAGGATCTTGGAATGATAGGATTATGTTGCCTTCATAAATTCCTTTACAGATCTACAGTAGATGGCCATCCCACTGTGGGTACCCGTTTTGTGATTTCTCAGTATATGGACCGAACCTGTAATCTGCATTTACATAAACATTGGAGGATGATACTTCATATTGTACGTCCAAATCTTTTAACCCTTGGAGGTAGCACAGAAGGCTTAACTCCAGTATAATGGCCCTTTTAGTTTCCAACTATCTCTAGCTAATGAGTTTACTTCAATAGCTATATCGGGACGCGTGCAGTTAGCCAGGAGTGCCTGATTGCACTTAGATAAGGGACTTTAGGACCAGTTATATCATCCCCCTCTTCTAGCAATCTGAAGGGTTCTTTTTGTACTTCCATTAAGTACACTACCGTAGGTGTACTTTGGATGACAATGGTCCTTTTAATTTCTCCAACGCACTTCTGGACGTTTGTAACAAGATTCTATGAGCCATGACTTTATACTTGCCTATGTCTTTTTATTTTATGTTTAAAAGTCAGGCTTGAACCGGTGTTTCGGGTTTCTCTTTGCGAGATCCGATGAGATTTTAGTTGTTTATAACTATGATCTCAAATCCTGCTCTTTGCTCGGGTGCAAAGACAACCCTCAGTAGGAATCATTGCTTTGTCAAGCGATTATCTTGGTTGTACATTATTCTTATTGTTTTTCTTCAATATAATAGATGTCCCGAAGTCTATTCAGGCATTTAAGGAAATGGGGAAATTATCTTTACCAAGATATCCACGAAGGTATACCGTCACAACATCCAATAACAGCATATCCAAAATTTTCCTTCGCCAAATCGTAAGGTATTCGCTTTTGATAACTTAGGGAGACTGATGCATCATTTACGAGACATTCTCATTTTAATTTGTTTGATCCATACTTTCAGCGAAATTTTCCTTGGGCTATAGGTTGTACCTTTTAGCATACAATTTTGTATTTATTTTTCTTATGTGTGCAATACTTTATTTTATCCACAGGTTTGACACCTTTTGGTGTCTGGACTTCAGGTCCGAACATTTCACGTTTCAGAAGTAAGTCCAGCTCATCTTTTATTGCCTCTTCCACATATGGCCAATCTCTACGTTTGCATTCTAGCAACGGAGTATGTAACGATAATTTATAAACATCATCACTTTTGCGATGTATATGTCAATATGATACGTGAATATATTGTCGACTTATGTTCTTTCTGTCCAACACCTCCCCAGTACGTACAACATTTACTTTCAATTTCAGTTTTTCCAGGCATTTCCCCTGCAGTGGATTCCGGGAAGGGGTGAGCGTGTGGACATGAGCTCATTGTCTTGTGGTAGTATTGTCTCAAGGTCTCCAGGTATGTTTCTTTGTTCTTTTATTTTTGTCCTTAGAGCCTGTTGGTTTGCCTCTTTTCTGTTGAGGAGTAGCCACTTCTGCTGCTGGTGGATTGCATCCATTCTCGAGGATGTCAACCTAGCTGGAGTATTTACAGCAGGGATGTGTGATCCGACAATCTTCTGGTTGTCGGTAAATGATTTCGGTAATTTGCGAACTGTGTTCTGTATGTGGAGGATCTTCAGGATCTCATCTTCACATTGTATTGTTACCGGATCATATTGGGTCAAGCTTTTTGTATCCCACCTTATAATTTGCTTCGTGCCAGATTTTTCAGTATCTGTGCCTATTTTGGGCAAACTCGTCTCATCGAGATCACAGTCTTCAAGGTGTGCCTTAAATACATCCCCCGTTTGGGGTTCTAGGTATCTTATAAGTGAAGGTGAGTCAAACCCTGATGGATACCTAGGCAACGTTAAGGACCGTTTTGGTCCTCTGTGGTGGTGCAATGGGGATTTAAATTGCGCGACCGAAGATTCTCAGGTGAGAAATGTTCGGTGGCATTCCATATGCAAGTTGCATTGGAGACTCTGACCTCCAGTGGGTCTTTTATTTACGATGCAGCATGCAGAATTTGCATGTCCCCGTGCATCCATCAGTAATCAGGATTTAATGGACGTTCAATCTAGTGGAGTCTACTTACAAGTGACTCTGCCGACCCATTTTGGGTATGAACATATGGCACTGTATGTTCATTTTCTATTCCCGTTGCTTGGCAGTAATCTTGAAATGACCGGGAGATATATTTCCCAACATTAACCAGACTTATTTTCCATATTTGATTGTCTGGGAAATGTGCCCGCAACATTTTTATTTTTGTGCCAATAGCTTTGGAAAAGCTAAGTTGCGTGTCTGTAGTAGACACACATACGAATATTCTAAGGATGCATTTATCAGTACAATGAAGTACCGAAATAGCCCACTAGGGAGTGGATTTTATCCACATCTATTTCCTTATATTCTTTTTGAGAAACCATTGAGATTCTTTTTCAACTTTTCGTAGAGATGGCTTTGTAATTAGTTTTCCCTTGTAGCAAGGGATGCGAGGGAATTCTCCCGTCTGAAGAATCTTCTGGTTCTTCAAGTCATACCCATAGGATAAGATGCGATGCATCATCACTGATATAGGGTGGCCAAGTCTATCATGACAGAGTAAAAACTTGGCTGATGTCGGGCACTTCAGCTGCTTCGTTTAATTTCGCTTCCTTTCTCCGAATCTTTGTATGGTTGAGGCCTGTAAGGCTCCCAAAACGTTCAAGTATGGATTTTAATCCTTTTCTTGAGATGTCATATACAGTAATTTGTTTTTCATTTACATTTGCTGTTTCCAAATGGAATCCGTTGAAACGGATGTCCTTGAAACTTTTGAAAGTTTATTTTGAAATTCGGAGAGATTACTGTATCCTTTATTTTTGTTTCCGTGTCATTTAGGGGGCAACAGTGTTGCAATCCCTGATCTTCAATATGGCCCTGATGTTGTGCTTTGTATAGAAAGATCGTATGTGTTTATTGTCTACTAATCAGTCATGAGAGCAGTTCATCTATTAAAAGATGAATCGTATAGGCACATGCATTTTCAGATAAACATTTTCATTCAAAATCAAATTACATAATATGAACGCTCTAATAACATGAAATGTTCTAAACAGTTTGCTAAGGTAGAAGGCTAATCAAGCAGGTCATCATGTTCGAAGTCGTCAGCTGTAAACTTGACTGGAGCATCAGAGGTCATCAGGTCTGTTTCAGATTTATTTTTGTTGTTCTCTTTATACAATTCCTGGAGATGCTACGGAGTTCTGCGCACTCTGGACCAGTGTCCTTTCATGCCAAAGCTACGGCACTGGTCTTCCCATTCCCTCTTGGGAGGGGGTGCATCATCTCTATTTTTTTCATTTCTGCACCAGGTGAACTTCCGCTTACTTTCATTTCTTTGTTGCTGGACTTGGCCCCTAACCCTTTTGTTATATCCCCCATTATGTGGTCTTTCTTTTCGTTTGTTGTCCCTCTTCTTTCGAGAAGAAGAGGCATTATGAGCTTCTGGGAGGGGGCAGTGCCAGCAGGCGCATGTTGTGAGTGGCGAGAAGAAGCTCTCTGTTTTGTTCAGCCATGAGTAAACATGACAACAGCTCAGAATATTTGGTGAACTTGCGTTCACGGTATTGCTGCATTTGTATCGCATCTTTTTCATGGAAGGACGTATACGTCTTTTCCAGCTGCGATCTTCTGAGACTTTTTCACTACACAACTTCAGGCGTGAGGTGATGCTGTGCTGAGTTGTACTCAGCAATGGACTTAAAATCCTGCAGTCTCAGGTTCTCCCACTCATATTGTGCCTTTGGGAGTATAACATCTTTCTGATGTTTATACCTATCCTCAAGGGCAGTCCATAGCTCAAATGGATCTTCGACCATAAGGTATTCAGCCTTTAGGGTCTTGTCCACATGGCGGTGAATATAGATAATGTCTTGCGCCTTTTCTATATCCCTTACATTTATATTATTAGTCACAGCAGAAATGAGGGACTTTGCCCGCAGATGAAACTTCACAACGAGCTGCCAGCTCTGGTAGTTTCTTCTTGATGCATACATCACTTGAAATCGACACTTGCGATTTTAGCCATTTTATCTAGCAGAGCACAAATATGCATGAATTATAATTTAAACATAAACATTTTCATGTGGAGGCAATTTTAATATGAATGGCTAATTGCGTGGATCGGCCAGTCCCACAAAAATAATAGTCCAAAGTCCCATTACAGTCTGTATTACACAAATGAAAGCTTTAAAAAGAAATTACAACTTTGAAAACCTCCGTGGGTCTCATGTAAGATCTTCAGCTTCAATTGTGGCCTCCGTCTCCATGAAAAATGGTCTTCGGTCTTGGACATTTACAAAATTTCCTCACTACAATTTCTCTCAAAAGTAAAAGAAAAGTGCAGGAAAATAAAACGTGGGACTTAAAATAGCCGATCCAAAAACCACAATTAGCCATCCAAGCGGAAAGTTTGTGCTTATCAAACATTGTCATCAGACATTGTCATCAGACATTTTCATCACAAGCATCACAAGCATTTAATATTCTTAGAGATAGATAAACAATTTAATTACTTAATAATTAGTGGACCATTAGGCAACGTCATACACCGTTAGGTTAGCTGACTAAAGGCAGAGCGGGCGCATGATCTTCCTAATTATTAAGTTTAAATATAATGCATAACCACGCATATATTATCCACAGAATAAGCCAGTGATGCAAAGCATGTATAGATGATTTTACTGAAGAAATCATTTAATGCAAAGGTTGTTAAAATTTGGGTTTGTCCAAAGAATTGGAAAAGAGCCCAATAATTTAACTTGTTCTTCGTAACAGGAAGAGGGTTTTCCTTTTTAAATTCATCCCCAATAACCCCAAATAGTCCCCAATAATCCCTTATATGTCCACATATAGCCCTATAATATACCGTGATTTTTCACGAATTTTTAGGCCCACAAACGTCCTTTATAATTAATTTTTAGCCCAAAAAGTCTTTTAAGGCTTATTTTTAGCCTTCGCCCCCCGTTTTTTCTTTCTTTCTTTCTTTTGAAGAAAAACTGGCCTGCGGGCCTAAGTCCGCAGGTTGGCTGCGGGCTTCAGGCCCGCAGTCAAAATTTTTTTTTGAAACAAGGCCTGCAGGCCTGAGGCCCGCAGTTTGCATGCGGACTTTAGGCCCGCAAAATTTTTTTTTGAATCTGGGCTCGAGACCCAGTAGGGTTTTGGGGGCGACGGCTAGGGTTAGCCGCCGCCGCCCCTTTACAGCCGCCAGACGGCGGTGGAAGGGGGTCGGCCGCCCCCCTGCAGGGGGGTCGACGGCATGGGGGCCGCTGCCCCCTGCAGGGGGGAAGATGGCCGCCGGCTAGGCCGTCGGCGGGTATGGGTTAGGGTTTACACAAGAAAAACCCTAAAACTTTGATTTTTGGGAATTTGGGCGATCAAACGAATCCCCATATCGATCTTGCGAGATCTAGGGGTAGAACTATCATACGTTGATTAAAAACAACGTTTTAGCAATTTTTACCTCTATATCTGTCCTTCGGATATAGCAATGGTTGAACGAAGCCCTACGTGGATGACGACGCTCGATTGAGGAAGCCTTGCACAGCGCACGTGGATCTCTCGTCTCCCTTTGCCTTTGCAACGAACGAAAAAAAATTTTGTGGAAAATTTTCTAGAGGCTCGTGCTGATAACTTGTTATGAATCAACTACTGGGGGAGGAACCCCCAGCCCTTTATTTATAGACATGGTAGGAGAGTAGAAATATAGAATACATAGATATGGGCATATCGCTAAGATTCCTGCAATCCTGACCGACTTTGGTATTTCCATTCATAACACATATCATTTAATATAAAGATTCTTATTTTCCATAAAAATTGGAAAAATATCCCAGAGCTCAGAAAAAATCCGCAAAAATATCCGTCAAAAACTGGGAGAGCTCAAAATTTAACGAAAAACAAAGAAGACAAATCTAGGACATAATACCATATCATTTAATTTAACGATCGATATCTTCCAGATAATACAGAAAATAGCCTAGAGCTTAGAAAAATCCTCAAAAATATATGTGGTAACCGGGAGATCGCCATCCTCAACGAAAAATCTAAGAGAAGAAAAACTTAGACAAAAAATCATAGCATTTAGTAAAACGATCGTTATCTTCCAGAAAATACAGAAAATAGCCCCGACGTCAGAAAAATCTGCAAAGATTTCCGTTGGAACTGGGAAACCGCCATTTTCATGTTAAAAATAAGAGAAGACAAACGTAGGCTATAAAAACATATCTTTAATAAAAAATCCATATCTATAATAAATTGTAGAAAATAGCATCGAGTTTAGAAAAATCCGCAAAAATTTTCGTTGGAACCAGGAGATGATCGCCATCATCAATTGAAAAATAAGAGAAGACAAAATTAGGCTAGAAAAATCATTTCATTTATTAAAAAGATCCAAATCTTATGGAAAATGTAGAAAATAGTCCAGAGTTCAGAAATATCGGCCAAAATGTCGTTGGAACCGGGAAATTGCCATCTTCAACTGAAAAAATAAGCGAAGACAAAATTAGGCTGCAAAAATCATATAATGTAATAAAAAGATCCATATCTTCTAGAAAATGTAGAAAATAATCCCGAGCTCAGAAAAATCTGAAAAACTGTCCGTTGGAACCAAGAGACGGCAACCTTCAACTGAAAAAAAATAAGAGAAGACAAAATTGGCCAAAATATCATATTATTTAATAAAACGATCTATATCTTCCAAAAATGTGGAAAGTAGGCCGAAGCTCAGAAAAATCCGCAAAAATCTCAGTTCGAACCGGGTGATCGCCATCTTCGATTGGAGTATAAGAGAAGATAAAATTGGCCTAAAAATCATATCATTTAATAAAATGATCGTTATCTTCCATTAGAAAATAAGAGAAGAATAATTTAGGATAGAAAAATCATATTAATTAATAAAAAGATCCATATCCTTCATAAAATGTTTAATTAGCACCAAGCTCAGAAAATGATATATAAAAATCTTTTCAGTTGAAGAGGGCGATATCCAGTCACAACAGACATTTTTAAAGTTGAAGATGGCGATTTCCTTGTTCCGAATTTTGTCTTCTCTTATTTTTCAATTGAAGATGGTGATTTCCCGGTTCTAACAGACATTTTTCGACCTAATTTTGTATTCTCTGATATCATTTAATAAAACGATCCATATATTCCAGAAAATATGGAAACAAAACACGGATCTGAGAAATATCTGTAAAAATATCCGTGGGAACCGGAGATTGCCAAATTCAACTGGAAATTAAGAGAAGACAAACATTAGGCCAAAAATTATATCATTTAATAAACATTATATATTTTCGAGAAAATGTGGAAAATAGCCCAGAGCTTAAAAAAATCCGCAAAAATTTCCTTTGGCACCGAGAGAATGCCATCTTCAACTGAAATATAAGAGAAGACAAAATTAAGCCAAAAAATCATTTCATTTAATATAAAAATCGCCATCTTTAACTGGAAAATAAGAAAAAACAAACTTAGGTTAAAAAATCATATCATTTAATAAAAAGATCCATATATTCCATAATATGTAGAAAATAGCTCGGAGCTCAAAAAAATCCGCAAAAATGTCTATTGGAACCGGGGGATCGTCATTTTCAACTTAAAAATAATAGAAGACAAACTTAAGCTATCAAAATCATATCATTTAATAAAAAGATACATATCTTCTATAAAATAAAGAAAATAGAAACAAGCTCAGAAAATCCGGAAAAATTTCTGTTGTAACCAGGAGATTGCCATGTTCAACTGAAAAATAAGAGAAGATAACATTTGGCAATAAATATCATTTCATTTACAGATTCTTATTTTCCATAAAATGTAGAAAATATCCTCGAGCTCAGAAAAATCTGAAAAAATATCCGTCAGGACCGGGAGATAGCCAAATTTAACGAATAAAAGAAAAGACAAAATTAGGCCCAAAAATCATATCATTTAATAAAACAATCGATATCTTCCAGATAATACAGAAAATAGGCCATAGCACAGAAAAATCTGCGAAAATATCTGTTTGTATCGGAGATCACCATCATCACCTAAAAATAAGAAGAGAAGAAAAAATTAAGCCAAAAAATCATATCATTTAATAAAACAATTGATATCTTCCAGAAAATACAGAAAATAGCCTCGAGTTCAAAAAATCTGCAAAAATATCCGTTGGAATTGGGAGACAGCCATCTTCAAATGAATAATAAGAGAAAATAAACTTAGGCTATAAAAATCATATCAATAAAAATATCCATATTGACAATAAACCACAGAAAATAGCCTCAAGGTCAGAAAAATCCGGAAAAGTTTCTGTTGGAACCGGGAGATCGCCATCTTCAATTGAAAAATAAAAGAAGACAAAATAAGGATAGAAAAATCATATCATTTAATAAAAGGTCTATATCTTACAGAAAATGTAGAAATTAGTTTCGAGCTCAGAAATATCAACAAAAATATCCATTGGAAGCAGGATATTGCCATCTTCAACTGAAAAATAATGGAAGATAAAATTAGCCTACAAAAATCATATAATGTAATAAAAAGATCTATATCTTCGAGAAAATGTAGAAAATAGCCCCGAGCTCAAAAAACAGCAACAATGTCCATTGGAACGCGAGATCGTCATATTCAACTGGAAAAATAAGAGAAGACAAAATTAATCCAAAATATCATATCATTTAATAAAACGATCCATGTCTTCCAAAAATGTGGAAAATAGGCCAGAGCTCAGAAAAATCCACAGAAATTTCCATTGGAACCGGGAGATCGACATCTTCAACTGAAAAATAAGAGAAGACAAATTTAGGCAGAAAAATCATGTCATTCAACAAAAAGATTGATATCTTTCATAAAATGTAGAAAATTACAATAAGCTCAGAAAATGATATATAAAAATCATTTCAGTTGAAGATGACGATATCCCGGTTACAATGGACGTTTTTATAGAAGAAGATGGTGATTTCCCAATTCGAATTTTGTCTTCTCTTAAATTTAAGTTGAAGATGGCGATTTCCGTGTTCCAACAAACATTTTTTGGCCTAATTTTGTCTTTTTCGATATAATTTAATAAAACGGTCCACATCTTTCGAAAAATGTGGAAAACAGTCTAGAGCTCATAAATATCCGCAAAAAATGTTAGTTGGAATCGGGAGATCGTCAACTTCAACAGGAAAAATAAGAGAAGACAAAATTAGTCCAAAAATCTTATCATTTAATAAAACAATCCATATCTTCCACAAAATGTGGACAATAGCCCGAAGCTCAGAAAAATCCGCAAAAATGTCCTTTGCGACCAAGAGAATCCCATCTTCAACTAAAATATAAGAGAAGACAAAATTACGCCAAAAAATCATCTTCTATAAAGATTTCCATCTTCAATTGGAAAATAAGAGAAGACAAACTTTGGTTTTAAAAATCATATTATTTAATAAAAAGATTCTTATCTTTCAAAAATGCAAAAAAAATCACCGACCTCGAAAAAATCCGCAAAAATGTCCGTTGGAACCGGGAGATCGCCATCTTAAACTTAAAAATAATAGAAGACAAACTTAAGTAATAAAAATCATATCATTTAATAAAAACGTCCATATCTTCCATAAAATAAAGAAAATAGCATCTAGCTCAGAAAATCCGAAAAAATGTCTGTTGGAACCAAGGATTGTTAGGTTCAAATGAAAAATTGGAGAAGACAAAATTTGGAAATAAAAATCTTATGATTTAATATAAAGATTCTTATTTTCCAAAAATGTAGAAAATATCCCCGAGCTCTGAAAAATCCGTAAAAATATCTGTCGGAACCAGGAGATCACTAATTTTTTTTTAAAATAGCCAAAAATGAGCCAAAAATCATTTCATTTACTAGAACTGTCGATATTTTCAGGATAATACACAAAATAGTCCAGACTCAGAAAAATCCGCAAAAATGTCCGCTGGAACTGGGAGATCGCTATCATCAACGAAAAAATATGAGAAGATAAATATTGGTCAAAAAATCATATCATTTAATAAAATGATCGGTATATTTCAGAAAATACTGAAACGAGTCTTGAGTCAGAAAAATATGCAAAAATATTCGTTGGAACTGGGAGACCGCCATCTTCAAGTGAAAAAAGAGAAGACAAAATTAGGCTAGAAAAATCATATCATTTAATAAAAAGATACATATCTTCTAGAAAATGCAGTAAATAACTCTACGCTCAGAAAAATCTGCAAAAATGTCCATTGGAACCGAAAGATCACGATTTTCCGGTTCCAACGGACATTTTTGGCCTAATTTTGTCTTCTTTGATATTATTTAACAAAATGATCCATATATTTCAGAAAATGTGAAAAATAGCCCGCAACTCAGAAATATCCGCAAAAATATCTATTGGAACTGGGAGATCGCCAACTTATACTGTAAAAGTAAGAAAATACAAAATTAGGCCAAAAATCATATCATTTAGTAAAACGATCCCAATCTTCCAAAAATGTGGAAAATAACCCGGAGCTCAGAAAAATGCCCAAAAATGTCTGTTGGGATCTAGAGAATACCATCTTCAACTGAAATATAAGAGAGACAATATTAGGCCAAAAAATCAAATTATTCAATATAAAGATCACCATCTTCAACTAGAAAATAAGAGAAGACAAACTAAGCTTATAAAAATCATATCATTTAATAAAAAGAACCATATCTGCCATAAAATGTAGAAAATAGCTTTGAGCTCGGAAAAATCCGCAAAAATGTCTGTTAGAACCAGGAGATCACCATCTTCAACTTAAACATAATTGAAGACAAACTTAAGCTATAAAAATCATATCATTTAAGAAAAAGATCCATATCTTCCATAAAATAAAGAAAATTGCACTGAGCATAGAAAATCCACAAAAATGTTCGTTAGAATCGGGAGATCGCTATGTTCAACTGAAAAATAATAGAAGACAAAATTAGGCAATATATCTAATCATATCATTTAATATAAAGATTCTTATTTTCCATAAAATGTTGAAAATATCCCCAAGCTCAGAAAAATCTGCAAAAATATCCGTCGGACTGGGAGAGCGCAAAATTTAACGAAAAACAAAGAAGAAAAAATAGGCCAAAATATCATATCATTTAATAAAAGGTTTGAGATCTTCCAGATAATACAAAAAATAGCACAGAGCTTAGAAAAATCCTCAAAAATATTTGTGGGAATCGGGAGATCGCGATCATCAACAAAAAATCTAAGAGACGACAAAATTAGAAAAAAACACCATTTCATTAAATAAAACGATCATTATGTTCCAGAAAATATAGAAAATAGCCCGGATGTCAGAAAAATCCGCAAAAATTTCTGTTGGAACAGGGAAACCGGCATCTTCAAGTGAAAAATAAGAAAAGACAAACGTAGGCTATAAAAATCATATCATTTAATAAAAATATCCATTCTAAAATAAAATGTAGAAAATAGGCATGAATTCAGAAAAATCCGCAAAAAATTCCCTTGAAACAGGGAGATCGCCATCATCAGTTGAAAAATAAAAGAAGACAAGATTAAGCTAGAAAAATCATTTCATTTAATAAACATATACATATTTATAGAAAATGTAGAAAATAGTCCTGAGCTTAGAAATATCGGCCAAGATGTCAGTTGGAACAGGGATATCGCCATCTTCAACTTAAAAATAATAGAAGACAAAATTAGGCTACAAAATTCATATAATGTAATAAAAAGATTCATATCTTCCAGAAAATGTAGAAAATAATCCCAAGCTTAGAAAAATCTGTAAAAATGTCCGTTGGAACCGGGAGATCGCAATCTTTAACTTGAAAAATAAGAGAAGACAAAATTAGGCCAAATATTGTAAGGACCGTCTACCTTGCAATACTAACAACAAACACTCTTGAGGGGTTGAATAGAGTAATAGAAATAAATTTTGCAATTAGAAATTAACTTGAAAATACGAAATAATAAATTCGAGTGGAATTAATCAACACATTCAATCCAAACACAAACACAATATTTTACCTTAGTTTCCCAAATTTGGTACGTCCATCCACACCAATATTCACTATAATTCCCACAAAGAGAAGTGAATACAATCCCACAAAGAGATACCTTACAGAGAGGATTTTGTCCTACACAAAAGAACCAAACCAACCCTACTCAAGGGTCAAATTTCCACACATAGAATTACTAATTCCCACACAGAGAATTAGGGTTAATCCTACACTAGGACACCAAACTCCCACAAAAGAGAATTAGGGTTTCAATGAAAACATAAAGTAAAATAAATATTCTTACCTATGCCTTGAGATTAAATTACTCATTAATGAATGTAAGGCAAAGAAGAGGATTTCCAAGTGATGAGATTAGCTTGAAAGCACTTGGATGATTTCCCTTGAGCTTGACTTCAATGCATAAAGGAGAGAATGATCTCTAATAGGGAAATGGGAGAGTTTGAGAGTGGCTTAATGATTCTCAACTGATCTTCAATAGTTCCAAGAAGTTCTAATGAACCCAGTCCTCTGCTATATATATATATATATATATATATATATATATAGGAAGCCAAAAGAAACCCTCAAATCCAAGTAAAAATCCAAAATGAATTAATTTGCAACTGCTAGATTTTGGCAGTTTATGGCACGAGAAGTCGACTGATGAACAACTGACAGCCGACTGGTCAACGGCTATAAAATTCCCAACGGCTATAATCTGAGCCAGGACATGCGACTGTAGAAGGCTACACAGGCGATTGTAAATAGACATGCGACTGTAAAAACTTCATTAGTCGACGACTTGCAAATTAGGATGAAGCCCAGAAAATGCAAGTTGTGCACAGATGACTATAGAGCAATTCACACGCGACTGAATATCCTTCAGCAGATGACTGTCACTAGATATGGAAAGGAGCTGAGAAAATGCAACTTTCGCACTTACGCCTTCAGACGATAGATGATCATTTCACAGGCGACTGTAATTCTACAGGAGACTGTAAATACTTCATCAGTCGACTGACTTGCAAATTGGGGATGAAACCCAGAAAATACAAGTTGCGCACAGACGACTGTAGAATAATTCACAAGCGTCTGTTGGAAGACAGGCGACTGTAAATTGAACTTCAGTCGACTGTTCCAAAAGCTCAAGTAAGAGTCAATAAAAAGGTTGATGACTTGAGCAGAGTACAACAACCGACTGTAGGAGGCTGGCTAGGCACCTGGAATCACCCAGTCGCCTGGCATTCCTTCATCAGTCGCCTGTTGGAGAGCCAAAGACTCCAATTGAGTCATTTGGCATGATGAACCTATTGGATTAAATTCTATGATAATCCTAAGGCTCACTAAGATGGTTATATTCATATGCATGAATGAGTAGACCATCTATCAAGGCATTACATTAAACCTAGACTCACAAAGAGAAAAGCAATAAATGAAATATTACATGGAGTACATTGCTTTTCTTAGAGTCTATGGCTTCAAATCTAGATGCCTTGATGCTCCTTTATGATCTCTAAGCTTTGGCACCTCATGTCCAAGCTTTGGCATTGCTCCACTTGATGTACATCCTTACACGAAGCTATTAGTCTCCAAAGCATGCTATTCTCCATTTGATAAACATGAGACTAAAATAAGAGAGTTAGCAACATCATAATGTTGTGATCATCATCAAAATAATATTGGTATGAAACATAAATACCCAACAAATACCATATCATTTAATAAAACGATCCATATCTTCCAAAAATGTGGAAAATATGCCGGAGCTCAGAAAAATCCACAAAAATGTCCATTGGAACCTGATTATCGCCATCTTCAACTGGAATATAAGAGAAGACAAAATTAGGCCAAAATCATATCATTTAAAGATCGCCACCTTCAACTGAAAAATAAGAGAAGACAAATTTAAGCTAGAAAAATTATGTCAATTAATAAAAAGATCCATATCTACCAGAAAATGCAGAAAATGGCCCCGAGCTTAGAAAAATAGCAAAATGTTAGCTGGAACCGATCGAAATTTTCAACTTAAAATCAAAGAAAACAAAATTAGGCCAAAAAATCATATCCTTTAATAAAACTATTCATATCTTCCAGATAATTTAGAAAATAGGCCGGAGCTCAGAAAAATCAGCAAAAAATGTCCGATGGAACCAGAAGATCGTCATCTTCAACTGAAAAATAAGACAAGCGAAACTTAGGTTATAAAAATCTTATCATTTAATTAAAATCTCCATATCGTCTAGAAAATGTAGAAAATAGCCTCAATCTCAGAAAAATCAGCAAAAATGTTTGTCAGAACGACAAGATTGCCATGTTCAATAGAAAAAATAAGCGAAGACAAAATTAGGGTATGAAAATCATATCATTTAATATAAAGATACATGTCTTTCAGAAAATGTAGAAAATAACACCAAACTAAGATTAATCGACAAAAATATCTGTTGGAATCGAGAGATCGCACTCTTCAGCATAAAAATAAGAGAAAACAAAATTAGGCCAAAAAATCATATCATTTAATAAAACGATCCATATCTTCCAGAAAATTGAAAAAAATAGTTAGGAGCTCAGAAAATCCGCAAAAATGTCCGTTGGAACCGGGAGATCGTTTTCAACTAAAAACTAATAAAAGAAAAATTAGTACAAAAAATCATATCATTTAATAAAAGATCAATATCTTCCAGAAAATGTAGAAATAGCAGCAAACTCAAAAAAATCCACAAAGATGTCTGTTGGAACCTGGAGATCGCCATTTTCAACTTGAAAATAAGAGAAGACAAATTAGGCAAATATATCATATCATTTAATAAAAATCCAAATCTTCCAAAAATGTGGAAAATAGGCCGGAGCTCAGAAAAAACCGCAAAAATGTCCGTTGGAACCGGGTGATTGTCATCTTCAACTGGAATATAAGTTAAGACAAAACTTTCCATAAAAATCATATCATTTATTAAAAAAATCACCTTCTTCAATAGGAAAATAAGAGAAGACAAATTTAGGCTAGAAAAATCATATTAATTAATAAAAAGATCCATATCTTTCATAGAATGTAAAATATATCACCAATCTCAGAAATGATATATAACAATCTTTTCAGTTAAAGATGGCGATATCCCGGTTACAACGGACAATTTTATAGATGAAGTGGCGATTTCCCGGTTCTGAATTTTGTCTTCTCTTATATTTCAGTTGAAGATGGCCATTTCCTGGTTCCAACGGACATTTTTTGGCCTAATTTTGTCTTCTCTCATATCATTTAATAAAACAATCCATATATTCCAGAAAATGTAAAAAATAGCCCGGAGCTCAGAAAATCTGCAAAAATGTCCGTTGGAACCGGGAGATCATCAAATTCTACAGGAAAATAAGAGAAGACAAAATTAGGCCAAATCATATCCTTTAATAAAATGATCCATATCTTCCAAAAAAAGTGGAAAATGGCAGGAGCTCAGAAAAATCAGCAATATGTCAGTTGGAACCGAGAAAATGCCAACTTCAAATGAAATATAAGAGAAGACAAAATTAGGCAAAAAAATTATATCATTTAATAAAAAGATCAACATCTTCAACAGGAAAATTAGAGAAGACAAATTTAGGCTAGAAAAATCATATCAATTAATAAAATGATCCATATCTTTCATAAAATGTAGAAAATTGCACCAATATCAGAAAATGTTTTATAAAAATCTTTTCAGTTGAAGATGGCGATATCTCATTTACAACGGACATTTTTATAGATGAAGATGGTGATTTCCCGGTTCAGATTTTGTCTTCTCTTATATTTCAATTGAAGATAGCGATTTCCCGGTTCCAACGGAGATTTTTTGGCCCAATTTTATCTTCTTTGGTACCATGTAACAAAATGATCCATATATTCCAAAAATGTGAAAAATAGCCCGAAGCACAGAAATATCTGTAAAATGTCCATTGGAACCGGAAGATCGCCAACTTCTACTGAAAAATAAGAGAAGAAAAAATTAGGCCAAAAACCATATCTTCAATAAAACGATCAATATCCTCCAGAAAATGTGGAAAATAGCCCAGAGCTTAGAAAAATCCGCAAAAATTTCCTTTAGGATCAAGAGAACGCCACTTCAACTGAAATATAAGAAAAGACAAAATTAGGCCAAAAAAATCATATCATTCATGATAAAAATCGCCATCTTCAACTTGAAAATAAGAGAAAACAAATTTAGGTTATAAAAATCATATCATTTAATAAAAATATCCATATATTTCATAAAATGAGAAAATAGCCCGGAGCTCAGAAAAATGCACAAAAATGTTTGTTGGAACTGGGAGATCGTCATCTTCAACTTAAAAATCATAGCAGACAAACTTAAGCTATCAATATCATATCATTTAATAAAAAGATCCATATCTTCCATAGAGTAAATAAAACAGCATTGATCTCAGAAAAAATAAAAAAAATTTCCGTTGGAACCGGGAGATCACCATGTTCAGCTGAAAAATAAGAGAAGACAAAATTTGGCAATAAAAATCATATCATTTAATATAAATATTCTTATTTTCCATAAAATGAAGAAAATATCCCCGAGCTCAGAAAAATCCGTAAAAATACCCGTCCGAACCGAGAGATTACCAAATTTAACAAAAAATAGAAGACAAAAATTAGACTTAAAATCATATCATTTAATAAAACGATCGATATCTTCCAGTTAATGCAGAAAATAGTCCGTAGTACAGAAAAATCCGCAAAAATATCTGTTGGTTCTGGGAGATCGCCATCATCTACGAAAAAAATAAGAGAAGAAAATATTAGAACAAAAAACCCATAACATTTAGTAAAACGATCGATATCTTCCAAAAAATACAGAAAATAACCCCAAGTTCAGAAAAATCCGCAAAAAATGTCTATTGGAACTGGGAGACCGCCATCTTCAAGTGAAAAATAAGAGATGATAAACGCATGTTATAAAATCCTAACATTTAATAAAAATATCCATTTCGACAAGAAAACGCAGAAAATACAGAAAACGTTGAAACTAGTCTCGAGATGAGAAATATCGATAAAAATGTCTGTTGGAACCGGGATATTGCCATCTTCAACTGAAAAATAAGAGAAGACAAAATTAGCCTACAAAAATCATATAATGTAATAAAAAGATCCATATGCTTGAGAAATTGTAGAAAATAGCCCCGAGCCGAGAAAAATCCGCAAAAATATCCTTTGGAACTGGGAGATCGCCATATGCAATTGAAAATAAGAGAAGACAAAATTAGGCCAAAATATAATATCATTTAGTAAAACGATCCAAGTCTTCCAAAAATGTTGAAATTAGGCCGTAGCTCTGACAAATCCGCAAAAATTTCCGTTGGAACCGGGAGATCGACATCTTCAATTGGAAAATAAGAGAAGACAAATTTAGGCAGAAAAATCATGTCATTTAACAAAAAGATAAATATCTTTCATAAAAGTAAAAAATTGCACCAAGCTCAGAAAATCATAAATAAAAATCTTTCAATTGAAAATGGTGATATTCATGTTACAATGGACATTTTTATCGATGAAGATGGTGATTTACTGTTTCCGAATTTTGTCGTCTCTTATATTTCAGTCGAAGATGGCGATTTCCCGATTCCAACAAACAGTTTTTGGCCTAATTTTTCTTCTCCGATATCATTTAATAAAAGGATCCATATCTTTCGGAAAATGTGAAAAAAGCATGTAGCTCAGAAATATCGGCAAAATGTTCGTTAGAACCCAGAGATCGCCAATTTCAACTAGAAAATACGAGAAAAATAAAATTAGGCCAAAAATTATATCATTTAATAGAACGGTCCATATCTTCCAAAAAATGTGGAAAATAGTCTGGAGCTCAGAAAAATCAGCAAAAATGTCATTTGGGACCGAGAGAATATCACCTTCAACTAAAATATAATAGAAGAAAAAATTAGGCCAAAAAATCATATCATTCAGTATAAAGATCGTGATGTGAACCAGTCCAACAAATTACAAACTGAAGACCTAATTCTAAGTGAAGGCCCAATGACAAGAGGAAGGCTAAAGAGAATGCAAGATACAATTGGGGTCCAAGTAGCAGCATTGCTGGCCCAAGAAAGTTGTGTGAAAAAGAAGCAAATCAGGCCTTAATCTTGCTAATCCAAGCCCAAGAAAATTAAGGCCCCAGATTGGATAATTCTGAATTATTTGGAGAATAAGAAGAGTCATTTGCAATCAAACTTCAGAATTCATGGGGTAATATCAAGAGTCATGTGCAACCATTAATTCTTAATTCATGAGGAGATGAAGAGTCATACCATTAATTCTGAATTAATGGGGAGATGAAGAGTCATACCATTAAAATCAGAATTCATGGGGAGATCAAAAGTCATACTATTTACTCTGCATTCATGGGGGAGATCAAGAGCCATAAGTGGTCTTTAATTAGTGTCTTTTAAAGAGTCTCTTTAGTTTCCAAAGCTCTACCTATAAATAGAGCATGTAATCCTTTGTAACATGCATCAATCAGATTATCAATTTAGAATTTAAGTGTTCTCTCATATTGTCTGAGTTTTTATCTTCTTTAGCTATTGTGGAACCTTGCCTTGTCAATCTTCCTTATAAGATTGGTGATCCAAATCTGCAAAAGCCCCCAATTCATGCTTTAACCCAAGTGTGTTGCTGTGTGGATTGGTTAAACTCGTAATTGTGGTTGGGCAAGTGGTCTAAGTTGCAGGTCTCGTTCTTTTCAACGTTGGTTGGCTATTTGCATTTGTCAGGTCAGTGAACCATCCTTATCTAGAGCTTATCACTCCCTATTTCCTATCACTTATTCTGGAGTGTGATGCTCATATCCTTCTTTTAAGTTTGTTTTCGAGTTTCTTGAACATCCTATGCCGTGAAAATCGGACCACCTCTCTTGTTTCACATCATTTGGTATCAGAGCCCCATGTAGACACAGTAGGTTTCTTTCAATCATTTTGTTGCTTCAAAAAAATTTCTCTTTCAAATCCTTTCCTTTCCTTTGTTTCTGCCAAAACAAGAAACTTTCCAAAATCTTTCACTTAGTTTATATTCTTAGTGTGCAAGATTTTTGTTTTATCTTTCAACTTTTTAGAGCCTTTGTATGTTTGCTGTTTATTTAGTTTGTACAATTAAAGCACCCAAAAAGCAAAAAAAAACCCAAAAGCAAAAGGAAAAATCTGAAAAAAAAAACAAAAGCAAAAAAAAGTAAAGCTTGGCAAAAAAACGAGAAAGAAAAACAAACAGTGGTGCTCAATTCAGTTCTTACATTCTGTTATCATACAAATTTCATAGCTCTTATTGTTGTATTTTTGTCTTGCACTACTAAAAAATCCTCTTCTTTTCATTGAATTCCTATTCTAGACCTAATCCTACTTCAGGCCTAAACCCATCCATTATTCACAATTTTACCAAACACCACTATATAATTGGTTGAAGTGAGTTATTGGCATTATTGGATTAGTCAACAAGGATTTGGGTTGCATACGAGCTAAGGACATATTCTGATGGAATTGTGAGTTGGTGGTGAGATTATCAAGAGTGTATTTTTTTTCTTTCACTAAATGGCAGGAAATCCAGAAGATAATACACAACATGGAGAATCATATTTTCAAATGCAAGCATTAGTGAGCCATCTTGAGAGATTGTTTGACAAAAACCTAGCACGAATCCATGAACAATTAGATCAAATGGAGAATCAAGCTTCTACATAACAAAATCCTCCAAACAATTAAGAACAACCCCTTGGAGATACTGAGAGCCAAGTTGATGGGGATGAATTTGAAGATCACCAGCCAAGATGAAGGAGATTTCATTATGATGAACAAAGCAGACATAGAAATCGAGGAGACAACATTGGTGGAATTAAAATCAAATTACCTTCTTTTCAAGGCAATAATGATCCTCATGCGTATTTGGAGTGGGAAATGCGTGTTGAGCAAATTTTCTCATACCATGACTACTCTGAAGGTAACTAGGTGAAACTTGTAGCTCTTAAGTTTACTGATTATGCTCTTATTTGGTGGGATCAGGTGCAAAAAGAAAAAGAACGATATGGAGAACGTCCCACTTGGACAGAAATGAAATCAACCATGAGAAGGAGGTTTATTCCATCTTATTACCATAGGGAACTTCATCAAACACTGCAACGACTCAATCAAGGCTCTAAGAGTATAGATGAGTATCACAAAGAGATGGAGATTGCCATGATTCGAGCAAATGTTATGGAGGACAAAGAAGAAACAATTGTTTGTTTCTTGCGTGGCCTTAATCCTAATATTTTTGATGCTGTAGAGATGCACCGCTATGTAGAGTTTTAGGAGATGGTCCACCAAGCCATCAAGGTAGAACAACAACTAAAGAGGAGAAATGTTGCAAGGAATTGCTCTAATTCTTTTAGCCCTTGGAAGAGAAGTTCAAAGAGAGATACTCCATCTAGTTCGAAGGAGAATACTTCGAAGAAAGTTGAGAAGACAGCTGATATTCCAAAGAAGACACAAACTGAAGCAAATACTTCTAGAACCGTGACATAAGATGCGTCAAATGCCCAGGTAGAGGACACATTTCTAGCGAGTGCCTTAACAAGTGCAGCATGATAATCAATAACCATGGTGACTAGTAGACTGAAGAAGAAGAATCTGATGAAGAAGATGAGATGCAGCTTGAAGATGATGACGGAGAAATTGCCGCCGAAGGAGAATTTCTTGTGACTAGAAGAGCACTTAGCATTCAAATGAAGGATGAAGAGAACAACCAAAGAGAGAACTTGTTCCACACACGCTGCCTAGTCCAAGGGAAAGTATGCAGTGTAATCATGGATGGAGGAAGAGGCAGCAATGTAGCAAGTGCTGAATTAGTGGAGAAGTTGAGTCTTCCAACCTTCAAGCATCATCAACCCTACAAGCTACAATGTCTCAACGAATGTGGAGAGTTGAAGGTAACAAATCAAGTCACAATCCTATTTTCTATTGGAAAATATAGAGATGAAATAATCAGTGACGTTGTTCCCATGAAAGCATGTCATCTCTTGTTGGGCAGACCGTGGCAGTTTGATCGTCGTGTAACACATAATGGGTACTTAAACCATTATTCTTTTGTACTTCGAGGGGAGACTATAACCCTCCTTCCATTATCCCCAAAGCAAATAATAGAAGATCAAATAAAGAGAGAAAAGAAAAGAGAAAGTGAGAAAGGAAAAATAGCCCCGAGTTCAGAAAAATCCGCAAAAATGTCTGTTGGAACTGGCTGACCGCCATCTTCAAGCGAAAAAGAGAGAGGATAAACATAGTCTATAAAATCTTATCATTTAAAAAAATATTTATATCAACAATAAAACACAGAAAATAGTGCGGAGGTCAGAAAAATTTGCAAAAATTTCCGTTGAAACCGGGAGATCGCTATCTTCAATTGAAAAATAAGAGAAGACAAAATTAGGATAGAAAAATCATATCATTTATTAAAAATATCAATATCCTATAGAAAATGTAGAAACTAGTCTCGAGCTTAGAAATATCAGCAAAAATGTCCGTTGGAACATGGATATTGCCATCTTCAACTGAAAAATAAGAGAAGACAAAATTAGCCTACAAAAAAATCATATGAGGGAAATGTGCCTGAAAACATGCACAGGTAGAATTACCTGCGCAAGCCCCCTCTTCGGTGTTCGTAAGTAATTTTTTTAATTTTTTAGAAGTAGGTAGATATACTTGTTATGTAGCTCCCCACAAAATTTCAGGTCAATCCAACACCGTTTGAGCCTCCGTTCATTCTGGACAGTTTTGTGCAACGTTTTTGAAATCGATGAACGGAGGCTCAACAATGTTGGATCGATCTAAAATTTTGTGTGGAGCTACATAACAAGTATATCTACCTACTACATAAAAGAAATTCAAAAAAATACTTACAAACACCGAACAGAGGGGGCGTGCGAAGGTAACTCTGCATGCGCACGTTCTTAGGTGCATTTTTGGGAAATCATATAATGTAATAAAATATCCATATCTTCGTGAAAATGTGGAAAATAGTCATGCGCTCAGAAAAATCTGCAAAAATATCAGTTGGAACCGGGTGATTGCCATCTTCAACTTGAAAATAAGAGGAGACAAAATTAGGCCAAAAATCAAATCATTTAATAAAACAATCCATGTCTTCCAAAATGTGGAAAATAGGTAGAAGCTCATAAAAATCTGTAAAACTTTCCATTGGAACCAGGAGATCGCCATCGACTTACGTTATAAAAATCATATCATTCAATAAAACATCCATATCTTCCACAAAATGTAGAAAATAATCCCGAGTTATGAAAAATCTGCAACAATATCCGATGGAACCGGGAGATCGCCACTACAACTGAAATATAAAGGAAGACAAAATTAGGATTTTAAAATCATATCATTTAATACAAAGATCCATATCTTACAGAAAATGTAAAATATAGCGTCGAGCTCAGAAAAATCTGCTAAGAATGTCTGTTGGAACCGGGAGATCGTCGTCTTCAACTAAAAAAATGGAAAGACAAAATTAGGCCAAAAATCATGTCATTTAATAAAAAGATCCATATATTCCAGAAAATATAGAAAATAGTCCAGAGCTCAGAGAAGTCTGCAAAATGTCCATTGGAATCGGGAGATCGTCATATTCAATAGAAAAATAAGAGAAGATAAAATTAGGCTACAAAAATCAAATCATTCAATATAAAGATCTGTATCTTACTGAAAATGTAGAAAATAGACTCGAGCTTAGAAAAAACCGCAAAAAAGTCCGTTGGAACCTGGAGACCGTCTTCTTCAACCGAAAATAGAAAAGAAGACAAAATTAGATTATAAAAATCATATCATTTATAAAGATTCATATCATACAGAAAATGTAGAAAATAGCACGTAGCTCAAAAAAAATCCGCAAATAAGTCCGTTGGAACCAAGCGATCGCCATCTTCAACGAAAAAAATAAGAGAAGCCAAAATTAGGTTAAATAATCGTATCAAATGATCCATATCTTCCAGAAAATGCAAAAAATAGCCCCGAGCTCATAAAAATTCGCAAAAAAATCTGTTTAAAACGGGAGACACCATCTTCAACTGAAAAATAAGAGACGATAAACTGAGACGATAAAAATCATATCATGTAATAAAAAGATCCACGTCATCCATAAAATTTAGAAAATAGCACCGAGACAGAAAAGTCAAAAAAATGTCAGTTGGAACCGAGAGATCGCCATTTTCAGTAAAAATAATAAGAGAAGACAAAATTATAACCTAAAAATCGTACCATTTAATATAAAGATACATATCATACAGAAAATGTAGAAATTATCTCGGAGTTCATAAAAATCCGCAAAAATATCCGTTGTAACCGGGAGATCGATATCTTTAACGAAAAAAATAAGAGAAGACAACATTAAACCAAAAAATTATATCATTTAATAAAAATGATCCATATCTTCCAGAAGAGGTAGAAAATAGCACCAATCTCAGAAAAATCGGCAAAGGAATAATGAGATCGCAATCTTCAACTTAAAAGTAGGAGAAGACGAAATTAGGCCAAATATGATATCAATTAATAAAAAGATCCCTATCTTCCAAAAAATGCAGAAAATAGTCGCAAGCTTAGAAAATTGGCAAAATGTCAGTTGGAACCAGAGGATCGGAATTTTCGACTTTAAAAAAAAGAAAACAAAATTAGGTCAAAAAATCATATTATTTAATAAAACTATTCATATCTTTCAGATACTGTAGAAAATAGGCCGGAGCTCAGAAAAATCTGCAAAAATGTCCGATAGAACCGGGAGATCGTCATCTTCAATTAAAAAATAAGACAAGCGAAACTTAGATCATAAAAACATATGATTTAATAAAAGGCTCCATATCGTCTAGAAAATGTAGAAACATAGCCTCAAGCTCAGAAAAATCCGTAAAAATGTCTGTTGGAATAAGGAGATCGCCATCTTTAATAGAAAAATATGAGAAAACAAAATTAAGGTAAGAAAATCATATCCTTTAGTATGAAGACACATGTCTTCCAAAATTGTAGAAAATAGCACTGAACTCAGAAATATCCAGAAAAATATTCGTTGGAACCGAGAGATCACACTCTTCAACTTAAAAATAGGATGACAAAATTAGACCAAAAAATCATATCGTTTAATAAAACGATCCATATCTTCCAGAAAATTTAGAAAATATACAGAAGCTCTGAAAATCCGCAAAAATGTTCGTTGGAACCAAGAGATCGCCATCAACTGAAAACTAAGAAAAGAAAAAATTAGCCAAAAATCATATCATTTAATAAAAAGGTCCATATCTTCCGAAAAATGTTGAGAAATAGCTTCAAGCTCAGAAAAATCCGCCAAAATATCCGTTGGAACCTGGAAATCAATATATTCAACCGAAAAATAGGAGAAGACAAAATTAGGCCAAAAAATCATGTCGTTTAATAAAAAGAAACATATCTTCCAGAAAATGTAGAAATAGCTCCAAACTTAGAAAAATTCGCAAAAATGTCCTTGGAAACTGGAGATCGCCATATTCAAATAGAAAATAAGAAAATACAAAATTAGGCCAATATCATATCATTTTAATAAAACAATCCATATCTTCCAAAAATGTGGAAAATAGGCCAGAGCATAAAAAAATCCGCAAAAATGTCTGTTGGAGTCGGGTGATCGCCATCATCAACTGGAATATAAGAGAAGACAAAATTAGGCCAAAAATTATACCATTTAATAAAAAGATCGTCATATTCAACTGGAAAATAAGAAAAGACATTTTTAGGATAGAAAAATCCTATCAATTAAAAAAAGATCCATTTCTTTCATAAAATGTATAAAATTGCACCAAGCTTCGTAAATGATATATAAAAATCTTTTCAGTCAATGATGGCGATTTCCCGGTTACAATCGACATTTTTATAGATGAAGATGGCGCTTTCCATGTTCCGAATTTTGTTTTCTCTTATCATTCAGTTAAAGATGGCGATTTTCCGGTTCCAACAAACATTTTTTGGCCTAATTTTGTCTTCTTTAAAATCATTTAATAAAACGACCATATATTCCAGAAATATGGAAAATATCACGGAGATCAGAAATATCGACAAAAATGTCCGTTGGAACCGGGAGATTGCCAACTTCAACTGGAAATTAAGAGAAGACAAAATTAGGCCAAAATCATGTCATTTAAGAAAATGTTCCATATCTTCCAGAAAATGTGGAAAATAGCCCAGAGCTCAGAAAAATAAGCAAAAATTTCCTTTGGGACTAAGAGAATGCCATCTTCAACTGAAATATAAGAGAAAACAAAATTAATCAATAATAATCTTATGAATCAAGTACTGGGGGAGGAACCCCCAGCCCTTTATTTATAGGCATGATAGGAGAGTTGAAATATAGAATAATACATAGATATGTGCGTATCGCTAAGATACCCGCAATCCTAACCGACTCTGGTATTTCCATTCACAACACTCTCCCTTATCCAGCCATAGGTGTGGACTCTGCTCAAGAGTACTTTGGGATTCTGAGCGTAATAAGAGTCTCACAAGGGGTGGATACTTCAGGATCCTGAGTTGGTGAGGTTTGCCTTGTTATAAAACCTTTAGTTATGGAAAACCCAGTGGGAGAAACTATAGTTAAGGAAAAAGAGTACAAACGCTCTTTAACTCTCCCTGATTTGTACAAGTGACTCTGCTCATGAATACTTCTGGATTCTGAGCGTCACAGAGGTGTGGATACTTCAGGATCCAGAGTTGATGTGATTTGCCTCGTTAAAACCTTTGGCAATGGAAAAACCCAGTAGGAAAAACCATAGCTAAGGGAAAAGAGTACAAATTCCCTCAACTCCTCCTGATCTGTAAAAGCTCTTAGGCTTTCAGATCTCTTAGGCTCATCTCATCTCTCCTATTTACAACATTCCGAAAATATACACAGATTACAAAGTTATCTCAATTAAGCTGCTGCTGAATCCAGAAACTCTAGAGAAGTGTGCTAAGTGTCGTCGCCTCTGATGTGGTCTTCAGACTATGTGGTCAGCTTCATAATACCAGCCTCTACCCAATCGTCATTGGGATGTGATGTACTAGCAGGCGACCTCAAATACACCATTGGTGTGGTGAGGATCTCGGAATGATATGATGATGTTGCCTTCATAAATTGCTTTACAGATCTACAGTAGATGGTCATCCCACTGTGGGTACCCGTTCTGTGATTTCTTAGTATAGGGACCGGACCTGTAACCTGCATTTGTATAAACATTGGATGATGATACTTCATATTGTAAGTCCAAATCTTTCAACCCTTGGAGGTAGCACAGAAGGCTTAACTCCGATCTAATGACCCTTTTTAGGTGCCAACTATCTCTAGCTAATGAGTTTACTACAATAGCTATACCGGGACGCGTTGTAACGACTGGTTTTCATGTATCTGGATTATTTATATTATATATATATGTTTTGGTGGATTTTCTCCTTATGTGTGGTTTTCCATCTCCGTAGCTTCCGTTTTCGTTGTTTGTGGTTTCGTTCGTTTCGTCATGATTTTCTAGCTTCTTCCTTAAAATCGTTGATCTTGGAGTAAGTCACTCATGACGAACTTTAAATCGCTCATATTTTAGAGTTAGAGTGATCCTAGAAGCCGTAGGAATCTTCCCAAAGCTTCGCGCTTCGATTCGACACTTTTAGTGCACTTTAGTTGGTTCAAGAAGGGGGACCAACCGACTAGATTGAGATCTAGTCGGTCAGGAACTCTACTGGAACCGACTAGTTCATTGAATCAAATGTACAGGAGTTACTGTTTACTTTTAGTCGGTCTAAGAACAACCACCAACCGACTAGATGTGAAACTAGTCGGTCAGAACTTGCTCTCAGACCGACTAGTTCCTTTGATACATTTTACCTGAGTTACTGTTTATCGTTAGTCGGTCCAAGAACAACCACCGACCGACTAGGTTGTAAACTAGTCGGTCAGCCATTGTTCTTTAACCGACTAATTCTTTGACCATTTTGTCGACCTGAGTTACTGTTTGGATTTAGTCGGTCACAGTTGGTCGACCGACCGATTAGTTCTTAAACTAGTCGGTCAGCCACTCTTCTTTGACCAACTAATGACCCCAGAAACCCTAATTTTCGGGCGACCGCCAGGTCGTTTTCTATTTAAACCCCACTTCGTTTCTTTTCTTTCTTTCTCTTCTCCTGGCCTCTTTCCTTCCCCCTTGACCTCTGATCTTCCCCAACCTTCCTCTAGCTCTTCCCCTTCATCAAGAGCCTCTCCCCCTCTCCATTTAGGCCGGCCACCACCTCTAGGTCGCCGGAAAACCCCCAAAAATCTCCAAAACCCCATTTCTCCAGATTTTCTCCCCATTTCCAGATCTGAACCCTAGTTTCCCAGATCGTTCTTCCGTCGTCGTGCTCCCTCGATACCGTTCTTCCGCTTCCTAAGGTAGTGATCGATCCTTTGATGTTCTCATAACCCGTTTTGTGATTTTTGTGAAGCCCTAATAAGAATGGATGTTGTTTGATGGCTGTTTCCCCTTAACAGCGACTTTCCCCGTAGATTAGCGTTTGTGAGACGAACCTTCGTGATCGTCATCCTCGGTGCTAGGCAAGTGAAACTTGCCACTTAGGGTTTTGGGCCATGTCTTAGGCCATTTGCTTGTTGTAGGCGTAAAAGAGACTAGGCGACGAAATGATACTCGCCTAGGCGCAATTTCAGGAACTAGCTTGACAACGAAGTTAGATCCGTCATTTATCATGTTGCATAACCACCATGTCACGTTTAATTTTAATTAACGGTACGCGAATTAATTGTCATCCATGCTATCCATGTTGAATGTCGCATTCGTATCACACGCTACAATACTTGTGTTTCCTGGCTCGTGTTCCAGAAGCGGGCCACGTGAGTTGGTTGATAGCCAATGCCTGATCTACTTGTTTCCGGCTAGGCACCTGCGTTGCAGGCATAACCCTACGCCATACGTGTTAAATACACTTCCTGGCTCGTAATCCAGAAGCGAGCATTTCGTGTTCGGGGTAATGCCCTGGCTCGATACACGTGGAGGGGTAGGGATAAGCGGTCACCTGAGCTTACGAGTTGGCTCGATCAGCCACTCTAGCCAGTAGACGAAATCTCTATGCACAACTTGTTTACTTGACGTGTTTACTTGACGTGATCACTTGACGTGAACCACTTGACTTGTACTTGTCCGTGTTTCACTTGTAAAACTTGTTATCCATGACATACTTGCTACTTGCTACTTGTACTTCCCTTTACTTGTCACTTCCATACTATACTTGCCATGTCATGCATCATACTATAACTGCTAGGTTGTTAGTTCACCTTACTTTTAGTTTCCTTGCCCAAGTCTTTTAGACTTGCTGACATGTGCCCCTTTACTCTTTTGGGTGACACATGTTAGATCCTGAGCCTGAGTTCATTGTTGAGGACGAGGTGTTTGCGGACGCCGAGCCCGAGCCTGTGTTTGACGAGTACTTCGTGGACACGGGCGATCAGTCGTAGAGACTGTTTGTGTTGCTGTTTAGACTGTTTTGTGTCGGTGCGTGGCACCAATACTCTGTTTATGTTGTCTTGTTTGGCCTTGTTCTGGGCCTTTAGACTCTTTCTTTTAGCCTGGTGGCTTTTCTGGATGTTGAACTTAATTTTGATGTTAGACAAATTCTGAGAATTGAGATTTTATTTCTGTCTCTCCTTGTGTTATTATTGTTGTTCCGTTTGTGGTTACAGGGACCTGCTTATGTTTTATTGACGCTTATCGGGTTTGGGGCTTCACAGCTCCACTCCCGTGCGGACCTTTTCACGTCTCGTCTCCATTTTAGGGAAGCAGGGCATGACAGGTTTTGTTGGTGGCCCATGCAGGTCCTCTTCTGTAACTGCGAATTTTCGGAATAACGATAATAATATTAGAATGTCCAATAAACTAAGTTCGACATCCGAGTCATAAGCTATGAGTCTAATCTGTTTCGTTTTCTGTGTCATTAGATGGCACGAAGGCGATTCACCCGAGGTGGAGGTAGTGGTGCGCCCCCTCATGACGAGGAGCCTGAGCGGGAAACCACCAATGGGGAGATGATGCGGATGATGCTTCAGATGATGCAGGTGCAGCAGGGCGTGCTCCTGCAAGTCCAGAATGCTCCAGTTGTTCGACCTGGTCGGGCAATCCAAGATGCCCCTCGCTCCGAGCTGGGAGCGAAGCAATTTCGGGAGCTGGGTCCTGCTTATTTTGATGGGTCTGAGGGTCCTCTGGCTGTCGATGAGTGGATTCTGAACATAGAGGATAATTTGAAGATGGCGAAGATCGGCCCGGCTGGATGGGTTGATTTGGCGAAGAGGCAACTCACGGATAATGCTTGGAACTGGTGGGATGCGGAAGAGAAGATGCTGGTGGAGCCGATAGCTTGGGCTACCTTTAAGTCCAGGTTTGATGAGGAGTTCTTTCCAAAGGCTGCTAGGAAGGAGATGCTGCAACGCTTTATTGATCTGAAGCAAGGGAGCTTGACGGTGGACCTGTACCACCAAGAGTTCACTAGGCCGAGTCGGTTCGCACCGAAGATGGTGCAGGATGCTGATGAGAGGGCTCAGAGGTTCCTGCAGGGGCTTGCTTTGGAGCTTCAGAGTTTTGTGTCTTCCTCTGATCTGGATTCTTATCAGAAGGTTCTGGTCGCTGCGAGGAGGCAGGAGCTGAACCTGAGCCAGAGGAGGGGACATATTTCTGGTGCTGGGAAGAGGCCTATGGAGCAGGCCAGGGCGGTGGTTAGGCCTGGTTTCAAGCCTAATCAGCCAGCTCAGTTCAAGAGGCCAGGAGGGCCTATTCAGAAGACTTGCCATTTCTGCGGCAAGATCGGGCATATCAAGGATCAGTGTAGGAGATTTCTGGGCCAGTGTGTTGTCTGTGGAGATCCTACCCATACCATGAAGGATTGTCCGAGGTCGAAGCAGCCTTGGAGGGCACCTGTTGCAGCACAGCCGTTGCAGCAGAGAGCGTCTGTTCCTGCTGGACGTGAAGCAGCTCTTGTTCCACAGAGGCAGGCCTTTCAGCAGGCTTTTCTGCCGAGGAGGCTGGCTTTTCTGATGACCGCTGTGGAGAGCGAGGCTGTGGATGAGGTTATCACAGGTAATCCTCAATCTAGCTGTTACTTTCCTAGCTAGTTTTGATTGTTAGATTATGTTGTTTGCTTGAACATGATTGTTTGCTAGACTAGGGTTTGATTGTTAAATTGCTTGTTAGGTGTGGTTTTGGTGTGCACATTTCCTGCACGAGTCCTCTTTGACTCAGGTGCGTCGATGTGCGTTATTTCTCGGAGCTTCGTGGAGAAGCATTCCGTGTCGACGTCTCCTCTTTCCAAGAGTTGGAATATCGTTACAGGGAATGGCGTGGTCTCGGTGCATCTTGGTTGCAATTCTTGCTCGTTGGTGGTTTGTGGACATGAGCTTTACGCTGATTTCATTGTCCACGACATCATCAACTATGATGCGGTCCTTGGGATGGATTGGCTTGCGAGCTTCTATACTACGATCGACTGTCGGAGGAAGAAGGTGGTGTTCGAGATTCCCGAACATCCAGTGTTCGAGTTCAGCCGGGATAGCAGCTCGCTTGGTCCTGTCAGATTTCGGGCCAGGCCGGTGGAGATTGTGGCTATGCAGATGGAGCTGGAGAGGCCAGCGGTTGTGCGGGACTTTGATGACGTCTTCCCCGAGGAGATGTCTGGATTGCCACCTGATCGAGCTTTAGAATTTTCTATTGATCTTGTTCCGGGAACGCAACCGATTTCGAAGGTGCCATATCGTATTGCACCCGCTGAGTTGGAGGAATTGCGGAAGCAGCTGGATGAGCTTTTGCAGAAGGGTTATATCAATCCTAGTGCGTCTCCGTGGGGAGCACCGGTGCTGCTGGTGAGGAAGAAGGATGGTTCGCGTCGCATGTGCGTGGACTATCGGGAACTAAATGCGGTGACCGTGAAGAATAAATACCCGTTGCCTCGCATCGATGATATTTTTGATCAGCTTGAAGGTTCGAGGGTGTTTTCGAAGTTGGATCAGAGGAGTGGTTATCATCAGCTGAAGGTGAAGAAGGAAGATGTTCCGAAGACAGCGTTCAGGACAAAGTATGGACACTACGAGTTTGTGGTTATGCCTTTCGGTGTAACCAATGCGCCCGCAGTTTTCATGAATCTGATGAATCTGATCTTCTATGACTTTTTAGATAAGTTTGTCGTTATCTTTATTGACGACATTCTGATCTATTCTAAGTCGTAGGAAGAGCATGCCTCGCACATGAGGACAGTGTTGGAGATTTTGAGGAAGCATCGGCTGTATGCTAAGTTTTCAAAGTGCGAGTTTTGGCTAGACAGGGTTGCTTTTCTCGGGCATGTGGTGACTGGAGATGGTATTTCAGTGGATCCTGAGAAGATCAGGGCCATCAGAGAGTGGCCTGTTCCGCAGTCAGCGTCTGAGATCCGGAGTTTCCTTGGACTGGCTGGTTATTATCGGCGCTTCATTAAGGACTTTTCCCGTATTGCTGAGCCGATGACCAGATTGACGCAGAAGTATGTGCCTTTTGTTTGGTCGGGTGATTGTGAGAATGCTTTTGGTGTTCTGAGGGAGAGATTGACGACTGCCCCTATTCTTGTTGTGCCGGATCGCAGCGGTGGATTTGAGATCTTTTGTGAGGCTTCTGGAAAGGGTCTCGGTTGTGTGTTGCATCAGCACGGGCATGTTGTGGCTTATGCTTCGCGTCAGCTCAAGACTCATGAGAAGAATTACCCGACGCACGATTTGGAGTTGGCTGACGTCGTGTTTGCGCTCAAGATTTGGAGGCACTTCCTGCTGAGTGAGAAAGTGAAGATCTTCACCGATCACAAAAGCTTGAAGTATATTTTCACTCAGAAGGAGCTCAACATGTGACAGCGTCGATGGTTGGAGCTCATGGCGGATTATGAGATTGATTTGCAGTATCACCCTGGCAAGGTTAATGTGGTTCCTGATGCGCTGAGTAGGCTTCCAGCGGTGATGATTTTGACCTCGCAGTGGAGATTGCAGCAGGATTTTTGCGAGTCCGGAGTTGAGATTGTTCTTCCGAGACCCAGAAGACACGAGCCCAAGAGCCCGACTACTGGTCGAGAGCACATCTGCGTCCTCAAGCCCATTCTACAAAGGCCCTATAAGGGACCCTCTCGAATGTCGATCCGACCCGGCCCCGATAACCCGCTGGTCACTCGCCCACTCCTGCGATAACCACTCCCCCAGTTGCGCGACCACTAAATGGCGGTAATGGGGAGGTGCTGGCATGGCGAAGGGAGCGGCGGCGGGGGGGCGGATTGAGGGGGCACGATTGAGGGCGGGCGTGGGACGTGGGCCAGAGGCAATCACGCTGGGAGCTCTATAAAAGGGCTAGGAAGACGACGAAGCAAGGGACCGCATCTCAGGTATCTAAAACCTAAGGTACTCCATCAACGACCTAGCTCCCCCATTTCATCTCCTTCCTCCCCCGCTCGCGCCGTGAGACGCCGTTCTGATCTCCTCACGAGTCGAACCGTCTCCGCCGGGCCTCCTCTTTCAGATCTCTATCTGACTTAGGCATCGGAGGGGATTTGGCCGGAACCTAGGTCCGGCCCCCTGACGAGCGTTCTCGTCTACGCAGGTGGACAGCCGATCAACGGGCCGAGGCTTCCCCTCGCCTCTCTCCAACCACACAATCAACTGGACGAGTGAGGCTTCCCCTCACCGTTCACCCGCCGAGGCCGAGCACATCCTACCGAGGCCGAGCGTCTTAACTGGGTCCGAGGCTTCCCCTCGCCCTTCGCCGACCGTGCATCTAGCTGGACGACTGAGGCTACCCCTCGTCTTCCTTCCTCCGAGGCCGTGCTCGTCCGACCGAGGCCGAGCGTCTCAACCTGGGCCGAGGCTTCCCCTCGTCCCATCTGCACCGATTTGAAGCCCCCGAGGGACCCAAGCGGGCCCCTTGACCACGTTGACCGGGTTGTCCACGGTCAACGCTCTGTAGTGAGAAAACACTCTGAAACATCTGGCGCCGTCTGTGGGAAACGGAAACCGTCCCACGAAGAAGCAAACCACACCAACAATGGCACGAGCCAGAAATGGAAGGAAGCGCATGCCCCCCATCCCGGAGGAGGGGAATGGCGCATCAAACGGCAACCCCGAGGACACGCCCGTCGGCAACCACCCCGCCCTCTCAACCGAAGAGACCGACGGCTCAGGACTGGCCACACAGGGACAGCTCCGCGCCCTGGCTCAGGAAACCAACGCGAGCCTCCAGACGTTGGTCGCGACGGTACAGCAGCTCGTCGGCCCTGCGCCGTCCAACGGAGGCACGTTGGACGATAGCCATCGATGGGCGGGGGGTCCCCCGCACTTGCGGTCCGCCGTGGTCGACGACCACGGGACCCAGAAACCGAACACGGAGCGTCGGTTCACGCTGTCCGGCTCCCGTCAGGCGAGGTCACGCGCCTCCTCCCCTTATCGTGAAAGGAGCCGAAGGGAAACCGAGGGGACGGAGGGCGAATCGATGACCGCATCATCTCGTCGGTCACGGTCATCCCGCTGCAGGAGGAGCGAACGACATCACTCGAGAGACCGATCACGGCGGAGCAGGAGCTCCCGCAGGAGGAGTCGGGAGCGCCGGGTCAGCCCGACCCCCAGCGTGGCGAGGGCCGTGGAGCCAGCCCCGCTGGCGCCTGTGCACCGCCCACCCCCGAACGAGCCAGCGGCAGGCGATTGTCGAATCCCCAGGGGCATCCACGGAGACCGGTGCCCTTATCACAGAGAATAACCGACGCACGGGTCCCCTCTCGATTCAGGATCCCGGCACTGGGGAAGTACGACGGGATAGGGGACCCGGGACACCACGTGATGGACTACGAGGGGGACATGTCCTTCCAAGGAGCCGATGATGACCTGCTTTGCCGAGGCTTCTATTCTACTCTCAGGGGAGCGGCGAGAACCTGGTACCGCAGCCTGCCCAGCCGCTCCATCGACAGCTTCGAGGAACTCACCCAGTTGTTCTGCAAACAGTTCATGGCGGGGAGGCAGATCAAGCCTGATGCTGAACATCTGTTCAACATAGTGCAAGGCCCGGCCGAGCCACTCCGGCAGTTCATGCGCCGCTTCAATGCGGAGAGGCTGAACGTGAACAGCCCTCCCGACCTGGTGGTCCAAACGGCCCTTAAGAAAGGGCTTCGCCACAGAGGCCTCAAGAAGTCCCTGCACAACGATCCCCCGAAGGACCTTCCCGGGATCATGGCGAGGGCCGAGCGCTTCATGTTGACCGAGGAGGCCCTGGCCGAGGATGCTGGAAAAGCCACTCGAGGGACCAAGCGCGGCGACGGCGGACGAGGCAGCCCCAAAGGGTACCGGACCGAGAAGAGGCCGAGGAACAGACAGCGGGGAGAAGGCGCGAGGGACACCACCCCAGACGCCGTCCTCGCCCAAGTACAGAAGGAAGAGCGAGCTGATCGCCCCCCACCAAAGGCAAAAAGAGGTGGGAAGAACAGGGAGAAGTACTGCAAGTACCATAAGGACGATGGCCATGACACTGAAGACTGCTGGCATTTGAAGAAGGACATTGAGAAGCTGATGAGCCGGGGGCACGCCAGGAGCCATGCCGACGAGCCGGCCCACGGAGAAGGGACCTCCACGCAGCCAGACAAGGGGAAGAAGATCAACACCGTCCAAGGTCCCCTCCGCATCATAGAGTGAGCGGGCGAGGTCTCTCCCCCCGGTTGCAGCCTAGTAAGAGGGAGTTATCTAAGTTTACATCCCTCTGTCTAGATACATTTTCTTTTTTCCTTTTCCTCCAAATGTACCAGTCCGACAGGACTCTTGAGAGTACAATTGCATTCCCTTTTTGTCTTTTCTTAAAATCCCCGACGGAATTGACATGTCACTAATAGTGCAAAAGAATGAAGACCGCCGCCTCACGGGAGGAGGAAGAAGAGCTTTGCCCTCGTCGACCGAATCCTGCGCTCATAAGTCTGGGGGCGGTTCCCCCAGCAGGCACGGACGCCGACCGGTCCTAAGCCGAGGAGATTTGCCCTCGCTGACCGACTCCTACGCTCATAAGTCTGGGGGCAGTTCCCCCAGCAGGCACGGACGCTGACCGGTCCTAAGCCGAGGAGCTTTGCCCTCGCCGACCGACTCCTGCGCTCGTAAGTCTGGGGGCAGTCCCCCCAGCAGGCACGGACGCCGACCGGTCCTAAGCCGAGGAGCTTTGCCCTCGCCGACCGACTCCTGCGCTCGTAAGTCTGGGGGGGCAGTTCCCCCAGCAGGCACGGACGCCGACCGGTCCTAAGCCGAGGAGCTTTGCCCTCGCCGACCGACTCCTGCGCTCATAAGTCTGGGGGCAACTCCCCCAAGACACGGACGCCGACCGGTCCTAAGCCGAGGAGCTTTTTGCCCTCGCCGACCGACTCCTGCGCTCATATGTCTGGGGAGAATCCCCCCAGCCAGCGCAAACGTCATCCAGTCCTAGGCCAAGAACAAGGCAGCAACGCAAAATACACGAGAAGTCCGAGTAAGTCAATTTCGTTTATAACAGTTAACCAGGGTACAAAATGTGTCTTATTTACAGGGAATCAAGGCGAAGAGACCTCTCTACAAATAATCCACTCACGACGAATGACAAAGTTCATCACCTACAGAAGCTAGGTCGACACCGACAAAATTGGTTGACAAAAGACCCAAAGTAGTTAGCCCAAGTTAGCAGCCATGCGACCAGCAATCATTGGCCCCGGAGTCGGCAGCAAAGCCAAAGAAGATAGCGGGGCCCATTTCAAGTAGACTGGCCCAAAGCGAAGCGGATGCTAAAAAATTTGAGGATAAGGCCAGGAGGGACGACTTAGGGAGCCCGGGCTCGGGAGGACACATCCTCGGGCACTTCGCCTTGCTCGGAGCGAGGGGGATCGACCGGCGGAGGGGCTTGCCGAACACGCTCCGCACACTCCCGGAAGGAAGACTGGACGACTTCGACGATCCGGGGGGCGATGAGGTCTTCATACGCACCGAAGGCCTCCCTGAGAACCTCGAAGATTCTCTTCCCCAGGGTCCCAACGACGCCCCTCTCCACCTCCTCCGTGAGCCGCGCCACCTGACGCCGATCAGACAACTCCCTCTGGAGCTCCTCCCTCTCCTGGCGGAACGACTCCGCCGCTTCCTCAGCCGACTGCAGGGCGTCTTCCAACTTTCCCCGGAGATCACCCACTCGTCCCTCCAGCTCGGTCACGCGGAGCTGGAGATGCCGGGACTCCATCTGGGCCTTCACCATCGCTACCTCCGCCGCCCCGGCTCGCTCTTGGGCCCTCATGGAGGACTCCTCCAGCTTCCTCAAGTGGACGGCCCGCCGTTGCAACTCCACGGCGAGCGTTGAACCATGGAAGACGGGACATGAGCTAAGAGGAGAGTGAAGGAAAAGAAAGGGCTGCAAGATAGCCGAACCTGTTGAAGGGCCCAAACCAAAGAATCCGACACCTTGTCGGTGGGAATCTTTTCGAGGGTGCTGCGGTCCCGGGGGAAGACGGAGCTCTCCGCCACCTGCTGGGACAGGACCCGGTCGACGAACACCGAACTCCCGGGAGCGACATCGAGGGAAGCCATATGGCCCGCCAAAAGAGCTCCGATTCCCGGAGACGGAAGCGGGGACGCTGCGACGGGGGTGGTTGTCAGGGCTACCTGAAAGTCCCCGGTGGTGGCTGCAGGAGGCATAGAATAGGCCGGGCTGGAGGGCTCCGCGTCCTCCTTCTTCTTCTTCCCTCCATGAGGCTCCACGGGCGACGAAGGGGAGAGCTTCCGCCTTGCCCCGTCTCCACTCTCGAGGACGGGAGGGGACGCTCCAGGGGCAGGAGGGACTGCACCGGACCTGTCATTCCCCCCCTCCTCTCGGGCTGAGGGGGCGGGTCCAGCCCTTACGACGCCCCCGGGGAGGAGATCGCCAGAAGAAGAGACGGGAGGCACGGCCGCTACCTGGCCCACGGAGGGCTCGGCTCGACGCACCTCCTCCTCAACGGTCCGTCGAGGCGCCTTTCCGGAGGTGCTGCCTCGGCTCCGAGCGGCTCCACGGCGGATCAGCTCATCAACATCACGGACGAACTCGCGGCCTGCCATCCCTGCAAAGGAAACCGAAATCAGGATGAGTCACAGGGCGATTCGAGGATGAAACAGTGACCTACCCGGAGACCACAAGACGGCCTTCAGGAGTAGGTCGTCCAACAAAGACCAGATGGACTTCGATTCCAAAGGAAGAGCCGACAGCAGCGCGGCGGATGCCTGGTCAACGTCAGAAAGGGCTAGCGGCGGGCGAGGCTGGACAGACGCGCCCCAGCTTGTCCAAATCTGGGCATCACCCAAGAAGACCACAAAGACGTAGTCCGAACTCCAATCCCCCGACCAGCGGGGCAGCCCGATCAGGCATTCCCTCCTCGGGCGGGCTCGGAGCTGCAGCCATGACCCCGGGCCGACCGTCTGGATCTGGTAAAAATGGAAGAGAAGGGGGAGAGACGGCTCCAGACCGCGGGTACAGCAGAGCGTAGCGAAGCCCGTCAGTACCGCAATCGAGCAAGGGGTGAACTGGCAAAGCGACACCATGAGGTATTCCATGACCTGGATAAGGAAGGGATTGAGCGGGAAACGAAGACCCAGGCGAAACATTTCGACGTAGACGCCGACTTCATTGCCCCTCGGAAGGCAAATCCGCTCGTCGACGAATGGAACCCGGACATCGTACGGGAAGCAGAGATACCTTTCCCGGATCTCCGTAACCACCGAAGGAACGGTCCTCGATGGTGTTCGGAGGACAACCGGGGGCACGTTAAGACGCACGGCAGCCGACGCCACGTCATCACAGGCGTAGTCTGGGAATAGCTTCCCCTTCCCCTTATCTCAGAGGGGACGACTCCCGGAGGAGGAACCTGATCCCACTAGCTGAGGCCTGCCCCGCCCGGACTCTGGAGAATCCCTCGCCCCTTGGCCAGAACCGCCTATCCTAAGAGCATCCATAATACGAGAGCGAGAAAGGAGTTACTTTTTAGCTAGTTTGGAGGAGGCAAGGAAGCAAAGGCGACGGGAAACTCCGAGTTATGGAAAGCCTAGAACAATGGGAAGAGCAAGAAAGAAGTGGAGATCAACACAGCTGGGGATCTTATATACCGGACACAGGGACGAATTCGAAGCGCCTGACAAGAACGCGTGGCAAGGCTCGAAGAACCGGCGGCGTTCCGAAATTGGCGCCAGGGGAAGTCCAATCGATCCGCCTCATCATGACCAATATTTATGACTACGCCTCGATTAAAGCGCCACTCGGAATCCCAGGAGGCACAGCGGTCGATCCGAGCAAGCCGAGACCGATCGACCCCACCAAGGGCGGCTCACGAACCCCTCAACTTCTCAACTGAAGACAACCCCACGAACGGTGGGGATAAGCTTGCAGCCACACGTGGCAGCATCAGAAGAACGACGGCGCTTCAGAGCCCGCGCCTTAAAAATATCGAACGGGCCAACTCATGATGACGACTAATAAATGAGTCGGCATCGACTGGCGAGCTTGTCAAAATCGGCAGAAGTCACATCGGCCGAGCCGAACCGGCCGAAGCCGATCAACCTGACCGATGGGGGCAATTGTTACGCCTATTTGACCGAGACCCAGAAGACACGAGCCCAAGAGCCCGACTACTGGTCGAGAGCCCATCTGCGTCCTTAAGCCCATTCTACAAAGGCCCTATAAGGGACCCTCTCGAATGTCGATCCGACCCGGCCCCGATAACACGCTGGTCACTCGCCCACTCCTGCGATAACCGCTCCCCCGGTTGCGCGACCACTAAATGGCGGTAATGTGGAGGTGCTGGCATGGCGAAGGGAGCGGCGGCGGGGGGGGCGGATTGAGGGGGCACGATTGAGGGCGGGCGTGGGACGTGGGCCAGAGGCAATCACGCTGGGAGCTCTATAAAAGGGCTAGGAAGACGACGAAGCAAGGGACCGCATCTCAGGTATCTAAAACCTCAGGTACTCCATCAACGACCTAGCTCCCCCATTTCATCTCCTTCCTCCCCCGCTCGCGCCGTGAGACGCCGTTCCGATCTCCTCACGAGTCGAACCGTCTCCGCCGGGCCTCCTCTTTCAGATCTCTATCTGACTTAGGCATCGGAGGGGATTTGGCCGGAACCTAGGTCCGGCCCCCTGACGAGCGTTCTCGTCTACGCAGGTGGACAGCCGATCAATGGGCCGAGGCTTCCCCTCGCCTCTCTCCAACCACACAATCAACTGGACGAGTGAGGCTTCCCCTCACCGTTCACCCGCCGAGGCCGAGCACATCCTACCGAGGCCGAGCATCTTAACTGGGTCCGAGGCTTCCCCTCGCCCTTCACCGACCGTGCATCTAGCTGGACGACTGAGGCTACCCCTCGTCTTCCTTCCTCCGAGAACGTGCTCGTCCGACCGAGGCCGAGCGTCTCAACCTGGGCCGAGGCTTCCCCTCGTCCCATCTGCACCGATTCGAAGCCCCCGAGGGACCCAAGCGGGCCCCTTGACCACGTTGACCGGGTTGTCCACGGTCAACGCTCTGTAGTGAGAAAACACTCTGAAACAGTCGTTATCTTTATTGACGACATTCTGATCTATTCTAAGTCGGAGGAAGAGCATGCCTCGCACATGAGGACAGTGTTGGAGATTTTGAGGAAGCATCGGCTGTATGCTAAGTTTTCAAAGTGCGAGTTTTGGCTAGACAGGGTTGCTTTTCTCGGGCATGTGGTGACTGGAGATGGTATTTCAGTGGATCTTGAGAAGATCAGGGCCATCAGAGAGTGGCCTGTTCCGCAGTCAGCGTCTGAGATCCGGAGTTTCCTTGGACTGGCTGGTTATTATCGACGCTTCATTAAGGACTTTTCCCGTATTGCTGAGCCGATGACCAGATTGACGCAGAAGTATGTGCCTTTTGTTTGGTCAGGTGATTGTGAGAATGCTTTTGGTGTTCTGAGGGAGAGATTGACGACTGCCCCTATTCTTGTTGTGCCAGATCGCAGCGGTGGATTTGAGATCTTTTGCGAGGCTTCTGGCAAGGGTCTCGGTTGTGTGTTGCATCAGTACGGGCATGTTGTGGCTTATGCTTCGCGTCAGCTCAAGACTCATGAGAAGAATTACCCGACGCACGATTTGGAGTTGGCTGACGTCGTGTTTGCGCTCAAGATTTGGAGGCACTTCCTGCTGAGTGAGAAAGTGAAGATCTTCACCGATCACAAAAGCTTGAAGTATATTTTCACTCAGAAGGAGCTCAACATGCGACAGCGTCGATGGTTGGAGCTCATGGCGGATTATGAGATTGATTTGCAGTATCACCCTGGCAAGGTTAATGTGGTTCCTGATGCGCTGAGTAGGCTTCCAGCGGTGATGATTTTGACCTCGCAGTGGAGATTGCAGCAGGATTTTTGCGAGTCCGGAGTTGAGATTGTTCTTCCTGGGGAGGCTTCTTCGTTGATGAGTATGCAGATTCAGTCGACGATCGTCGATCGGATCAAGGCTGGCCAGGCTGAGGATCCGAAGCTGGTGAGGATTCGGGAGCAGGTGGAAGCCGGTCTGTGGACTGACTTTTTGGTTCATGAGGATGGCTCGCTGAGGTTTGGAGCCAGGTTGTGTGTGCCAGCTGGGGATATTAGAGAGGAGTTGATGGTGGAGGCACACAGTTCGCCGTATTCTGTGCATCCTGGTGGGACCAAGATGTACCAGGATCTTCGTCTGAACTATTGGTGGCATGGCATGAAGAGGAGTGTGGCTCGGAGTGTAGCCAAGTGCTTGGTTTGCCAGCAGGTAAAGGCGGAGCATCAGTGTCACGCCACGCTTCCCAAAAATGGAGGCGAGACGTGAAAAGGTCCGCACGAGAATGGAGCTGTGAAGCCCCAAACCCGATAAGCGTCAATAAAACGTAAGCAGGTCCCTGTAACCACAAACGGAACAACAGTAATAACACAAGGAGAGACAGAAATAAAATCTTCAAATATCAGAATTTGTCCAACATGAAAATTAAGTTCAACATCCAGAAAAGCCACCAGGCTAAAAGAAAGAGTCTAAAGGCCTAACACACGGCCAACACAACAAACGCCAACAAAGCATGGGTGCTACGCACCGATAACTAAAAGCAGTCTAAAGCAAAAGGGAAATCTCTACGATGACACTAAGACTGATCTCCAGTGTCCACGAAGTCCTCGATCAACGCGGGCTCTGACTCAGCGTCAGCAAACACCACGTCTTCAGTGACAAACTCAGGCTCGGGATCTAACATGTGTCACCCAAAAGAGAAAAGGGGCACATGTCAGCAAGTCGAAAGACTTGTGCAAGGAAACTGAAAGAAAGGTAAACTAACAACCTAGCAGTTAAAGTATGATGCATGGCATGGCAAGTATCGTATGGAAGTAACAAGTGAAGTACAAGTAGCAAGTAACAAGTGGTAGGTGTGACATGTATTGTCAAGTAACAAGTACAAGGGATCACCCACACACATGTGAGCGCCATATTGCCCGCAGGCTGTATTCAAGTACAAGGGATCACTCTCACACAGGTGAGTGCCCTATTGCCCGCAGGCTGTATTGAGCTCGTTTTCTGGACCACGAGCCAGATTTGTAATTGGCCTAGGGTTGTGCCCGTAAAACGGGTGCCTAGCCGGAACAAGTAGCACTAGTATGTAGCGATGCTACGTAATCACGATGAGTGTTCAAGCATGCAATGACATGAGCAGTCATTCGCGTACCGTTAATTAAATTAAACATGGCAGTTAAAATGCAATGGCATGAACAGATATTCGTGTACCGTTAATTTAAATTAAACATGACAGTTAAAATGCAATGGCATGAACAGATATTCGCGTACCGTTAATTTAAATTAAACATGGCAGTTAAAATGCAATGGCATGAACAGATATTCGCGTACCGTTAATTTAAATTAAACATGGCAGTTAAAATGCAATGGCATGAACAGATATTCGCGTACCGTTAATTTAAATTAAACATGGCAGTTAAAGATGCATGGCTGACATGAACAGTTAATACACGTACCGTTAATTGAAATTAAACGTGACATACAAGCATGATGAGGGTGACGGACCAAGCTTCGTTGTCAAGCTAGGTCAATGGCGTCTAGACGGCTATCCTTTCACCGTCTAGTCTCTTTTACGCTAAAGCAAGGTAATGGCCTAAGACATGGCCCACATCAAGAGATGCAAGTTTCACTTGCCTAGCACCGAGGATGACGATCAACGAGGCCGTCACACAAATGCTAACTACGACGATGAGATCACGTATCGGAAGCGGAAGAACGATGCCGAGCAAGCATGACAACGGAAGAAACGATCCGGGGAACCTAGGGTTCAGATCTGAAATGGATGGGGAAGATCTGAAGAAATGGGGTTTTGGGGGTTTTTGGGGTTTTCCGGCGACCTAGAGGTGGTGGCCGGCCAAAATGGAGAGGGGGATGAGCTTTAGATGAAGGAGGAAGACTAGGGTTAGATGGAGGATGATTTGGGGAAGAAGGAGGCTCAGGAGAAATGAATGAAGAAAGAAAACGTTTGGGGGGGTTTAAATAGGCACAGCCGGCGGCTGCCCAAAAATTAGGGTTTCTGGGGTCATTAGTCGGTCAAAGAAGATTGGCTGACCGACTAGTTTGAGAACTAGTCGGTCGGTCGGCTAACTGTGACCGACTAAATCCAAACAGCGAAAGTAGGGAAAAATCTGGGTAATGAATTAGTAGGTCTGTGAAGGCCCATCGACCGACTAGTTTGCAACCTAGTCGGTCGGTGAGTGTTCATGGACCGACTAACGATAAACAGTAACTTAGGTGAAATCTACTGACAGAAACTAGTCGGTCTGAGAGCAAGTTCTGACCGACTAGTTGCGCATCTAGTCGGTCGGTGGTTGTTCTTAGACCGACTAAAAGTAAACAGTAACTCCTGAATAATTTATAAAGCCCACTAGTCGGTCCATGAAGGTTTGCCGACCGACTAAATCATCATCTAGTCGGTCGGTTCCCCTTCTTGTACCGGCTAACGTGCACAAAAAGTTCTGAAATGGAGCGCGAAGCTCTGGGATCGATTCCTAAGACTTCTAGGCTTGATCTAACAATAAGATATGACCGATATGAAGCCCGTCATGAATGACTTACTCCAAAATCGACGATTCCAAGGAAGAAGCTAGAAAATCACGACGAAACGATCGAAAATGAAAGCTACGGAGATGAAAACCACACATGAGGAGAAAATCCACCAAAACATATATATATATTATATAATAAATCCAGATACATGAAAACCAGTCGTTACATCCTCCCCAACTTAAGAAAAATTCCGTCCTCGGAATTTCCCAACACTCACGTGTCCGGAAACAAAAGTGGGAAACGCTCTCGCATCTCATCCTCGTTCTCCCAAGTAGACTCTTCAGGCGAGCCGTGTCGCCACATCACCCTCACAAGATTGACAACCTTGTTCCGAAGTGACTTCTGACGCCTGTCCAGAATCTGCACTGGCTGCTGGTCATACGTCAAATCAGGGCGAACGGTAATCTCCGAGAAATCCACAGCATGAGACGGGTCGCTAATGTATCGACGAAGCTGCGACACATGGAAAACATTGTGAACTCCTTCCAAAGATGGCGGCAAGGCTAAGAGGTAGGCTACCTCGCCAACTTTCTCTAGAATGTCAAACGGTCCAATGTATCGCGGGCTCAACTTCCCTCGCTTCCCAAAGAGAATCACACCACGATTCGGGGAAATCCTCAGAAACACATGATCCCCAGGCTGAAACTCCAAAGGACGACGTTTAGCATCCGCCCAATGCTTAAAACGGTCCTGAGCAATCATCAACCTCTCCCGAATGTTCCTGACAACATCCACAGCTTCCACGATCATCTCAGGTCCCAACAGCTCCCTATCGCCAACGTCATCCCAACTCAATGGCGATCGACATTTCCTCCCATAAAGAGCGGCGAAGGGCGCCATGCCAATACTCGCCTGGAAGCTGTTGTTGTAAGAAAACTCCACCAGATGTAGATGGTCCTCCCACAAACCCTTGAAATCCAACATGCACGCCCTCAACATGTCCTCCAAGATCTGAATCGTCCTCTCGGACTGGCCATCCGTCCGCGGATGGTACACCGTGCTGAAACTCAGACGCGTACCCAAACTCTTCTGTAAACTCTGCTAGAACTGAGATGTGAACCTCGTGTCTCTGTCCGACACGATGCTCACGGGGACTCCGTGAAGTCGTACGATCTCCTCCAAGTATCTCCTCGCTAGCGCCTCAGTGGACTGTCCCACTCGGAATGGAATAAAGCGCGCGGATTTGGTCAATCGATCTACGATCACCCAAGTCGCATCATTCTGCTTCGAACTCCAAGGTAGTCCAGTCACGAAGTCCATAGTGATGTGTTGCCACTTCCACTCCGGAATCGGAAGCGGTTGCAGCAACCCTGCCGTATGCTGATGCTCCGCCTTCACTTGCTAGCAAACCAAGCACTTGGCCACACTCCGAGCCACGCTCCTCTTCTTGACATGCCACCAATAGTTCAGACGAAGATCCTTGTACATCTTGGTCCCACCAGGATGCACAGAATACGGCAAACTATGTGCCTCCACCATCAACTCCTCTCTGATATCCCCAGATGGCACACACAACCTGGCTCCAAACCTCAGCGAGCCATCCTCATGAATCAAAAAGTCAGTCTGCAGACCGACTTCCACCTGCTCCCGAATCTTCACCAGCTTCGGATCCTCAGCCTGGCCAGCCTTGATCCGATCCACAATCGTCGACTGTATCTGCACACACATAAACGAAGAAGCCTTCCCAGGGAGAACAATCTCCACACCAGACTCGCAAAAATCCTGCTGCAATCTCCACTACGAAGTCAAAATCATCACCGCTGGAAGCCTACTCAGCGCATCAGGAACCACATTCACCTTGCCAGGGTGATACCGTAAATCAATCTCATAATCCGCCATAAGCTCCAACCATCGACGATGTCGCATGTTGAGCTCCTTCTGAGTAAAAATATACTTCAAGCTTTTGTGATCGGTGAAGATCTTCACTTTCTCACTCAGCAAGAAGTGCCTCCAAATCTTAAGAGCAAACACAACAGCATCCAACTCCAAATCATGTGTCGGGTAATTCTTCTCATGAACCTTGAGCTGACGTGAAGCATACGCCACAACGTGCCCGTGCTGATGCAACACACAACCGAGACCCTTGCCAGAAGCATCGCAAAAGATCTCAAATCCACCGCTACGATCAGGCACAACAAGAATATGGGCAGTCGTCAATCTCTCCCTCAGAACACCAAAAGCATTCTCACAATCACCCGACCAAACAAAAGGTACATCCTTCTGCGTCAATCTGGTCATCGGCTCAGCAATACGGGAAAAGTCCTTAATGAAACGCCGATAGTAACCGGCAAGCCCAAGGAAACTCCGGATCTCAGACGCTGACTGCGGAACAGGCCACTCTCTGATGGCCCTGATCTTCTCGGGATCCACTGAAATACCATCTCCAGTCACCACATGCCCGAGAAAAGCAACTCTGTCCAGCCAAAACTCGCACTTCGAAAACTTAGCATACAACCGATGCTTCCTCAAAATCTCCAACACTGTCCTCAAGTGCGATGCATGCTCCTCCTCCGACTTAGAATAGATCAGAATGTCGTCAATAAAGATAACGACAAACTTATCCAAAAAGTCGTAGAAAATCAGGTTCATCAGATTCATGAAAACTGCGGGTGCGTTGGTTACACCGAAAGGCATAACCACAAACTCATAGTGTCCATACTTCGTCCTGAACGATGTCTTCAGAACATCATCCTTCTTTACCTTCAACTGATGATAACCACTCCTCAGATCCAACTTCAAAAACACCCTCGAACCTCCAAGCTGATCAAAAATATCATCGATGCGAGGCAACAGGTATTTATTCTTGATGGTCACCGCATTCAACTCCCGATAGTCCACGCACATGCGACGCGAACCATCCTTCTTCTTCACCAGCAGCACTGGTGCTCCCCACGGAGACACCCTAGGGTTGATATAACCCTTCTTCAAAAGCTCATCCAACTACCTACGTAACTCTTCCAACTCTGCTGACGCCATACGATATGGTGCCTTCGAAATGGGCTACGCTCCTGGAATAAGATCAATAGAAAATTCCAAAGCCCGATCAGGTGGCAATCCAGACATCTCCTCGGGAAAGACGTCATCAAAATCTCGCACTACAGCTGGCCTCTCCAACTCCATCTGCATAGCCACAACCTCCACTGGTCTGGCCCGAAATCTGACAGGACCAAGCGAACTGCTACCACGGCTGAACTCAAACACTGGGTGTCCGGGAATCTCGAACACGACCTTCTTCCTCTGACAGTCGATCGTAGCATAGAAGCTCGCAAGCCAATCCATCCCAAGGACCGCATCATAGTTGATGATGTCGTGGACAATGAAATCAGCGTAAAGCTCATGTCCACAAACCACCAACGAGCAAGAATTGCAACCAAGATGCACCGAGACCACGCCATTCCCTGTAACGATATTCCAACTCTTGGGAAGATGGGACGTCGACAAGGAATGCTTCTCCACGAAGCTCCGAGAAATAATGCACATCGATGCACCAGAGTCAAAGAGAACTCGTGCAGGAAATGTGCACACCAAAATCACACCTACAAACAGTCTAACAATCAAGCTCTAGTCTAGCAACAATCATATGCAAGCAATCAACATAATCTAACAATCAAACATAACTAAGAAAGAAACAGCTAGGAGGGAAGTTACCTCTGATAACCTCATCCATGGCCATGCTCTCCTCCTCAGTCATCAGAAAAGCCTGCCCTCTCGGTGGAACAGCCTGCTGAAAGGCCTGTCTCTGTGGAACAAGGGGCGCTCCACGTCCAGCGGGCACAGGAGCTCGCTGCTGCAACGGCTGTGCTGTAATAGGTGCCCGCCAAGGCTGCTTCGACTTGGGACACTCCCTGATGGTATGGGTAGGATCTCCGTAGACAATACACTGCCCCAGGAACCTCCTACACTGATCCCTGATGTGCCCGGTCTTGCCGCAGAAATGGCAAGTCTTCAGAATAGGCCCTCCTGGCCTCTTGAACTGAACAGGCTGGATAGGCCTGAATCCAGGTCTAACCGCCGCTCTGACCTGCTCCATAGGCCTCTTCCCAGCTCCTGAAACATGCCCCTTCCTCTGGTTCAAATTCAACTCCTGCCGCCTCGCAGCAATCAGAACCTTCTGATATGTCTCCAGGTCAGAAGAGGTCACAAAACTCTGAAGCTTCAAGGCAAGTCCCTGGAGGAACCGCTGAGCTTTCTCATCGGGATCTTGCACCATCTTTGGTGCAAACCGACTGAGCCTCGTGAACTCTTGGTGGTACTGATCCACCGACAAGCTCCCCTGCTTCAGATCTATGAAGCGCTGCAGCATCACCTGCTTAGCAGCCTTCGGGAAGAACTCTCCATCAAATCTGGACTTAAAGGTAGCCCAAGCTATCGGCTCCACCAGCATCTTCTCTTCCACGTCCCACCAGTTCCGAGCATTATCCTTCAGCTGCCTCTTAGCCAAATCAACCCATCCAGCCGGGTTAATCTTCGCCATC
>JAULAV010008537.1:0-63335 GCA_030789695.1 Scilla litardierei
ATTAGATAAGACATTTACCTCGTTCCACGAGAAAGATGCAATCCTTATGCAACAGTACCATGAACGCAACTTCACGAAGTTCTCTGATTTGCTATCTTGCCTTCTTAGGGTAGAGCAGAATAGAGACTTACTACTTGCCACTCATAATCTGCGCCCTGCTGGTGCTGCCCCTCTCCCTGAAGCCCACCATGTTTCTCCCCAGAAGTGGAAAAATAAGAAGAAGGCTAGAAATAACAAAGGAAAAGTTGCAATGAAGCCAGCAAGAGCACCACCCCAAAACAACAACAACAACAAGGGGAAGAAAAAGTTCACATGGAAGCGTAAAAACACTTGGTCCAGTGCCAATTCCAAAGAAGAACTGGGAGGAAAAAATGACATAGATGTGGCATGACTGGACATTGGTCCAGAAACTATCGCACCCCTCGCCACCTCCAGGACATGTATCAGGCAAGCCTGAAGCCTCCCCCTGAAACAAACCAGGCAGATATTCAAGCTCCGACCAAGTTCACTGCACAAGACTTCGAGAATGATGATCTGCTGGATTGAGCCTTATCTTCTGTTTTTCTATGCATTTATAATAAATGTAGCTTCATCTGTAGTTTGCTTTGAATGAACTTTAATTTGAATATCAATTTTCATTACTCAAATAAATTTTCACTTTGCTTAATATAGATGAAGTGTGAGTGCCTAATGGATAGTGCTTCGACGCACACCATCCTTCACGATTCATGCTATTTTTATAGCTTAAACAAATATGACGATCCTGTTATCACAATTTCAGGACTGTTCAATATAATCAAAGGATCTGGTGAAGCAATCATATTGCTCCCAAATAACACAAGACTCAAAATACAAAATGCACTTTTCTCTCCAAAATCCAATATGAATCTCATAAGTTTCAAGGATATTTGTTTTAACGGGTATCACTTAGAAACTAGAGATGAAGAAAACATTGAATATATGTATATGACTCGTCAAAACGATGGCCAGAAGACCATCTACGAACGATTTAAGGGACTCTCGTCGGTATCTACCACACATATATTCACCATATAGAAGCCAATATGACTGAGCACCAGAAGTGCCTTTCATTGCCCGAATTTCAACTCTAGCACAATAGACTCGGTCACCCTGGATCAGCTATGTTGCGCCGCATCATTACTGAATCCCGTGGACATAATTTGAAGAACCAGAGGATTCTTCAAAAGGGTGAGTTTCCTTGTCCCCCTTGTTTTATGGGAAAACTAATAATGAGACCGTCCCTCCTGAAAGTGGGATTAGAGTCTCCAGGCTTCCTAGAGAGAATTCATGGCGACATTTGCGGGCATATTCACCCTGCAAGTGGCCCATTTTGGTACTTCATGATACTGATTGATGCATCCACAAAATGGTCTTATGTGTGTGTAACAACCCTAGTGTGCAAATACTAAGTAATCGTTAAATTCATCCAAGTTTCTCGTACATGTGCACACCAATCCCGGGGAATGGAGAGATTTGCAAATTGCCCCTCGATTTTTCATTTATACCCAAATGAGGGTATCATTGTAAGATTGGGTTTAAGTCAAATTTCTTAAAGTGAAGGGTTATTGTGAAAAAGGGAAATGAGATATTTGCAATGGCAAACTTGTAATAAAATCAAGCATTTGGATGGCTAATTTTGAAAAAAAAAAAGAAAGAAAAAAAAATGAAAAGAAAAATAGAGTATGGCACTAAGTTGTCATACCTAGTACACCTAACCCCCCCCATCTCTCCCCTCACCCTACACCATAACCCCCCACCCCTCTCCCCTCTCCTAGGTCCCTTTCTCTCCCCCCCTCTCCATTATTTTCAGCCCATGGCTGAAAATAGCTAGGAAAAAAAAGGGAAAAGAAAAAGGAAGAGAAGAAAGAAGAAGAAGAAGAAGAAGAATAGGAAGAGGAGAAGGAGAAGGAGAAGGAGAGGGCTACTACTCAAACCATCAACCATTCTTGAAGCTCCAAAGAGGTGGGAACTCTTCACTCTCCTACTCTAATTATAGATGATGGAAAGCACCTTATATGTATGAGTTTTCTCTGAAATTTTGGGAAGAATGTTGTAGAACTAGGAATCTTGATGCATGCCTGAAATTTGCTGAAACTTTAGATAAGTTCTGGGATTAAATGGCTATTAGGAATGCTCTGCAAATTTTATATGATATTTATCTCGTAGTTATGAGCAACTTTCATGTTCATCACGTTTTCTGATTCGAACTGGAAATTAGGGTAAAAATTCGAATTGTGCAACATGCCAGGAATTCTGTCAAGCTGTACACATTTCAGTAAACTAAGCACCACTACCTGCACACATCTTGGAATTTGTTGATTTTGGTCTTGTTAGAAAGATAATAAATTTTTCTCAAAGTCCATCGCGACTCTTATGTCGAAATTCTGGCTATAATATGCCCAAAATTGGCTTTGAACACAGACATAGAAATCTGTCTGCAGAACAGTTTTGACACCCTTTACCAAATAATTCACTATAAATCCAATACTTCATATTTTTGTCTGAAATTTTATGGGTGAACTCAGAACTATAATATATCCAACTTTCATTCTTTGAGATTTGTCAAATTCTCAAAATACATGGGTTAAAAATGCTGTTTTTCCATCTGTTCATGCAATTTCAGTATGTTGAAGGGTGTTGGGCGAAATTGGACTTGTGTGATATTGCTAATTTTTCACTCCAAATGCATGAATGATGTTGATGCATGTATGTAAGATTAGTTATGCTATTTGTTACAAAAATTGGTGACATGATTCTCTTCATTTATGTGGCGCTCATTATATGTTTGTTAAATTGCTTGAATGAACTTAAGAATGAAGAAACTTGGAAAATGGCATGTTAATTGTGTGACATGTATTACCCACGAGGAATTGTATATGATCAGTGAGGTTATGATACATGTCTTATGGATCATGCTAGTTTGTTGTGAATATCTTGATGAAAAGAATGAATTTGGACATCATTTACATACGTCATTTTACATGCTCAATACCCTAGGATTAATGATTAGCTAAAAGATAACCTAGGGATATCTTGTTCCACTCGAAGTGGGTGAGGACCCTAGGAGGGTTGGGGGAAACCAAGGTAATGAGTGGACATGCGGGGATGGACTGCTGGCTTGTGGACCACTCCTGACGAGCCCTCAGCGGCGGGGAGTTGGTGCGGTTGTGGTTGAGTTGGTTGTGTTGGTGAACGGCTTCTTTCGTAAGAGCTTGTCTCGGGAAGTCGTAGCATTCCACCCACCTTACCGGGTGAGGTCCAGTCCCCGATGTCTGACCCGTTACTGAGGTTTCGAATTCATGCATGAAAACTAACCTATAAAGAAAAAAACAGTAACTCTGGAATGTGATGCCTTTTCCTTTGTTGTGATTCCTTGTTGTGCACTATGATTAGAGTAGTAGACTTGTGGAGTTCCTACTGGGCACGCTGTGACGTGTCCTCCCCCCTACAGGTCCAGGCACTGGTTCTCTGGCGGCGGGCCCGGGAGTGGAGACCCCGGAGGGCAGCTCGTCTCAGCAGGGTCCGTAGTGTTATGGTCAGTGTGGGTCGCGTGGTGTAGGTTTGGGTTGTGTGTGTGTGATGAACGTAGTGTTGTACCCCTGTTCCCTTTGTACCCCGTAGGGTTGAGTTGTACTTTTGTGGGAGCTTTTGCTGTTGGGGTTGTACAGTGGACTTGTGCAGTACTGGCCATGTAGTAGCGGTGCTCTGTGACTCTTGGATGTTCTGTTCGTCGTATTTTACCTTACTGCCTGTGTTGTAGTGTCTTGTACTATCTTTCTGTGTTGGAGCTGTACTGTTCTGTTAATCGTTCAGTCTGTACTTTACTGCCTGTGTTTCCTCAGCGTTTGCAGTGGCCTGCGTGACTTTGGTGTGTACTTTAGCGCTTGGTACTCTAATACCGCGGCTTGTCACGCCGACCCTCCCTATTTTGGGCAGCGGGGCGTGACAGGTTTTGTGGTGGCCCATGCAGGTCCGCGCCCACTGCGATACGCGTAAAGGGAACACATGTAAGGCTCCAAAATTTCAGTACATGACGCTAATGCATTTGTTCTGTTTCTCGCCTGCAGATGGAAGGTGGGAACGGGAGTTCCGGCGGAACCGGAACATCTGATGGTGGGATTGGCCCAGCCGGTGATGTGCAGTCTTCGGGTGACAGGACCTCAGAGTCAGCCCTGATGGCTAAGGTCCTGATGGGCATTTTAGAGCACATGGGTCAGATGGAGGAGAGGGCAATGGCGCCGAAGCCGCCGAGCTACAAGGAGTTCAGGACATTGCGTCCGCGATACTTCTCGGGCAGGGAGAGTAGCCTCGAGGTAGATGAGTGGCTGCGGCACACTGAGGATGATTTGACGATGTGTCGGTATCCCCGAGACGGTTGGGTAGAGTTGGTGAGGCGCCAGTTGACCCATCAAGCTAGAGACTGGTGGGAGGCTCAGGAGAGGCGACTGAAGGGGAACATTGCTTGGGAGACCTTTCGGGAGTTGTTTGAGGCCAAGTTCCTTCCAGAGGCAGCGAAGGACGAGTTGAGGCAGAGATTTGAGCATTTGACTCAGGATGGGAGGACGGTGGATGAGTATGATGCAGAGTTCTCGTTGCTGAGCAAGTACGCGCCAGAGCTTGTAGCGACAGATGCCATCAGGGCCAGGCGATTCCGCAAGGGACTAGACGTAGAGTTTCGGGCAGCCATGTCTACTCAGGAGTTATTGACTCAGGAGGCCGTACTGCGGGCTGCCAGACAGCATGAGACCCACCTACGGAGTGTGGGGAGGCCACCAGCCAGTGACAGGCGACCGGCTGCTCAGCAGAGGACTGTGCCTGGCCCAGTTCAGCGGGTGACATTCAAGCGTCCGGGGGCTCCACCTCCGGCACAGAAGGGACCTTCATGCTACTGATGCGGGAAGCCAGGGCATGTGCAGAGAGACTGCCGAGTTACGAATGCCAGGTGTTATACATGTGGAGAGCCGGGACACATCAGCAGATTTTGCCCACAGTCGGGTCATGCCCCGGTGCCGCCGGCGTCAGCAGCTGTTCGGCCTACACAGCAGAGACCTCTTCCACCACCGCCACAGCGGCTTGCCCTTCCGGCACCGTCAGGATCGAGACCGTCTGCACCGAGAGGACCCCCTCCACCTCCCCAGCAGCGACGAGGGAACCAGGGGGCAGTTCCTCCACCGAGGCGGCAGCAGTACACCATGACCCCAGTAGAGACTTCGGAGGGTGCTAGTCGAGTGATCACCGGTATGAATCTTGCCCCTATGCAGTCTATTAGATTTGAGCCTTAGTTATTCTATTTAGCTAGTTGGATGAGTTTTATTGTTGTGATACTTAGGTATCGTTAGAGTAGCCTCCTACCCTGCTATGTCCTTGTTTGACACTGGAGCGTCACATTGTTTTCTGTCGAAGAAGTTTGTGACGCAACACTCCATAGTAGTTGACACCTTTGCTGCTAGTTGGAATGTTCACACCGGAAATGGGGTTATTTGTAGTGTCTCTGGGATACGGAACTGTCCTGTTGAGATCGGGGGACGAGAGTTGTATGCAGACTTTTTGGTGATTGAGTTACCCGACTATGAGGCAGTGTTTGGAATGGATTGGTTGGGGATGTTCTATGCTAACATAGACTGTAGACTAAGGAGGGTAGTTTTTCGGATCCCTGGCCATCCAGAGTTTGAGTTTTGGGATGGTAGTAGCGAGCTTGAGCCCTTGAAGTTTCGAGCTACGGTCGTGGAGTATTTGGACATGGAAGTAGAGCCCGTGTTACCAAGGGTTGTTGAAGAATTTCCTGACATCTTTCCAGATGACATCTTTGGATTACCCCCAGATAGGTCCCTGGAGTTTACTATTGATCTGATTCCAGGCGCTCAACCGATAGCGAAGGCTCCATACCGTATGGCCCCATCAGAGTTAGCTGAGCTCCGCAATCAGTTGACTGATTTATCAGATAGGGGATTGATTCGCCAAAGTGTGTCACCGTGGGGAGCGCCAGTGTTGCTTGTGAACAAGAAGGATGGATCTCGGAGGATGTGCATTGATTATCGGGAATTGAATAAGGTGACGGTGAGGGATAAGTACCCTCTTCCCCGGATTGATGATATTTTTGATCAGCTTGGTGGATCCCGGGTGTATTCGAAGCTAGATTTGCGAAGTGGGTATCACCAAGTGAAGGTGCGGGAATCTGATGTTCCGAAAACCGCATTCCGTACTCGATACGGTCAATATGAGTTTCTGGTGATGCCTTTTGGAGTGACGAATGCCCCAGCTACTTTCATGAGGCTGATGAATCAGATCTTCTTCGAGTATTTAGATAAGTTTGTGGTGGTATTTATCGATGACATCCTGGTTTACTCGAAGAATGAGGATGAACATGCTGAGCATCTGCGGATGGTTTTGAATACCCTCAGGCAGCACCGATTGTACGCTAAGTTCAGCAAGTGGCAATTTTGGTTGACCAAGGTTGCGTTTCTTGGACACATAGTCTCTGGAGACGGAGTGTCTGTTGATCCTGAGAAGGTTGCCGCAGTAGAAAGTTGGCCTATACCTCAGACAGTCACAGAGATTCGAAGCTTTTTGGGGTTGGCTGGGTACTATCGGAAGTTCATTAAGGATTTCTCGAAGATTGCCTCGCCTTTGACTCATTTGACGAAGAAGGATGTTGCGTATGTCTGGTCGGAAGAATGCCAGCGAGCGTTCGAAGAGCTGAAGCGTCGGTTGACCACTGCTCCTATCTTAACTATCCCTGACCGTTCGGGTGGATTTGAAGTTTTCTGTGACGCGTCTGGCAGAGGACTAGGCTGTGTCCTTCATCAACACGGGCGAGTGGTGGCATATGCTTCCAGATTGTTGAAGGAGCATGAACTGAACTATCCCACTCATGACCTGGAATTGGCAGCAGTGATTCTGGCTTTGAAATTGTGGAGACATTTCTTGCTAGGTGAACACGTGAAGATATACACTGACCATAAGAGTCTAAAGTATGTGTTCACTCAGAAGGAGCTTAATATGAGACAACGACGATGGTTGGAATTAATGGCTGAGTATGACGTTGATCTGCTATACCATCCTGGGAAGGTGAACGTGGTGCCAGATGCTCTTAGTAGATTACCTGCCATAATGAAGCTAACCTCTCAACCACAACTTCGGTGGGCAATCCGACAGATGAGAGTAGAAGTTGTACTCCCAGGAGAGAAAACTGTTATGATGGGGCTGCAGATCCAGTCTGATTTGGTGAACAGGATTAAGGCAGCTCAATCAGGGGATGCCAAGTTGAAGAGGATCCGAGAGCAAGTGGAAGCTAAACTTCGTACCGATTTTCGCATTCACGAAGATGGGTCGTTGAGATTTGGGAACCGGGTTTGTGTGCCAAGTGGCGAGATTCAGGAAGAACTATTGAAGGAGGCGCATAGTTCCCCATATTCTATCCATCCTGGAGGGACCAAAATGTACCGAGATTTGAAGCAGTATTATTGGTGGTCAGGAATGAAGAAGAGTGTAGCCAGGAGTGTGGCGTCCTGCTTGGTTTGCCAGCAGGTGAAGGCTGAGCACCAGAGAACTGCAGGATTGTTGCAGCCTCTCCCCATTCCAGAATGGAAGTGGGAGCATGTAACCATGGACTTTGTGACTGGGTTACCTCGGACTCCTAGGGGCAATGATGCGATTTGGGTCATCATAGATCGATTGACCAAGTCAGCACATTTTATTCCGTTCCGAGTTGGACAGTCAACAGAGAATCTGGCTAAGAGATACATGGAAGAGATCGTGAGACTGCATGGAGTCCCAGTGAGTATAGTATCCGATAGGGATAGCAGATTCACCTCACATTTCTGGAAGAGTTTGCAGGCTAGTTTGGGGACGCGTTTGAATTTCAGCACTTCATATCATCCTCAGACTGATGGACAGTCGGAAAGAACCATTCAGATTCTTGAAGATATGTTGCGAGCGTGTATGCTTGATTTCAAGGGTTCGTGGGAGGACCATCTGCATCTAGTCGAGTTCGCATACAATAACAGTTATCAAGCAAGTATTGGCATGGCTCCCTTCGCAGCTCTGTATGGAAGGCAGTGTAGGTCTCCTTTAAGTTGGGATGACATTGGAGACAGGGAGTTTTTAGGACCAGACTTGGTGGCGGCAACAACAGATGTGGTGCGGACAGTCAGAGAGAATCTGCGCATCGCACAGGACCGTTATAAGCACTGGGCTGATACAAAGCGGAGACCCTTGGAATTTCAGCCAGGGGATTACGTGTTCCTAAGGATTTCACCGGTTCGTGGGACCATCCGATTTGGCAAACGTGGAAAGCTGAGTCCTAGATACATTGGTCCGTTCGAGATTTCCGCTAAGGTCGGTGAAGTTGCGTATCGGCTAGCATTGCCACCGACACTCGAAGGTGTGCATAATGTCTTCCATGTGTCTCAACTCAGAAGATATGTGGGAGATCCCAAACATGTTGTAGATTTTTCAGAGATAGAAGTACGGTCGGATCTCACATATGAGCAGCAACCAGTGGCTATCTTGGACCGGAGGCAGAAGACGTTGAAGAAGAAGACCATTGACTTGGTGCGGGTCATGTGGCAGCAAGAGTCTCCGGGAGAGTCAACTTGGGAGCGAGTAGATGAGATGCAAGAGAAATACCCGTACCTGTTTGAGCAATGACTGTTGTATCTTATATTTTCTGCAGTTGTTGGGTATTGTATATAAATGACTGCTCTCCTGATTTTGTTAAATTTCCGAGGACGGAAATTTTTCTAAGGAGGGTAGGGTGTAACAACCCTAGTGTGCAAATACTAAGTAATCGTTAAATTCATCCAAGTTTCTCGTACATGTGCACACCAATCCCGGGGAATGGAGAGATTTGCAAATTGCCCCTCGATTTTTCATTTATACCCAAATGAGGGTATCATTGTAAGATTGGGTTTAAGTCAAATTTCTTAAAGTGAAGGGTTATTGTGAAAAAGGGAAATGAGATATTTGCAATGGCAAACTTGTAATAAAATCAAGCATTTGGATGGCTAATTTTGAAAAAAAAAAAGAAAGAAAAAAAAAATGAAAAGAAAAATAGAGTATGGCACTAAGTTGTCATACCTAGTACACCTAACCCCCCCCATCTCTCCCCTCACCCTACACCATAACCCCCCACCCCTCTCCCCTCTCCTAGGTCCCTTTCTCTCCCCCCCTCTCCATTATTTTCAGCCCATGGCTGAAAATAGCTAGGAAAAAAAAGGGAAAAGAAAAAGGAAGAGAAGAAAGAAGAAGAAGAAGAAGAAGAATAGGAAGAGGAGAAGGAGAAGGAGAAGGAGAGGGCTACTACTCAAACCATCAACCATTCTTGAAGCTCCAAAGAGGTGGGAACTCTTCACTCTCCTACTCTAATTATAGATGATGGAAAGCACCTTATATGTATGAGTTTTCTCTGAAATTTTGGGAAGAATGTTGTAGAACTAGGAATCTTGATGCATGCCTGAAATTTGCTGAAACTTTAGATAAGTTCTGGGATTAAATGGCTATTAGGAATGCTCTGCAAATTTTATATGATATTTATCTCGTAGTTATGAGCAACTTTCATGTTCATCACGTTTTCTGATTCGAACTGGAAATTAGGGTAAAAATTCGAATTGTGCAACATGCCAGGAATTCTGTCAAGCTGTACACATTTCAGTAAACTAAGCACCACTACCTGCACACATCTTGGAATTTGTTGATTTTGGTCTTGTTAGAAAGATAATAAATTTTTCTCAAAGTCCATCGCGACTCTTATGTCGAAATTCTGGCTATAATATGCCCAAAATTGGCTTTGAACACAGACATAGAAATCTGTCTGCAGAACAGTTTTGACACCCTTTACCAAATAATTCACTATAAATCCAATACTTCATATTTTTGTCTGAAATTTTATGGGTGAACTCAGAACTATAATATATCCAACTTTCATTCTTTGAGATTTGTCAAATTCTCAAAATACATGGGTTAAAAATGCTGTTTTTCCATCTGTTCATGCAATTTCAGTATGTTGAAGGGTGTTGGGCGAAATTGGACTTGTGTGATATTGCTAATTTTTCACTCCAAATGCATGAATGATGTTGATGCATGTATGTAAGATTAGTTATGCTATTTGTTACAAAAATTGGTGACATGATTCTCTTCATTTATGTGGCGCTCATTATATGTTTGTTAAATTGCTTGAATGAACTTAAGAATGAAGAAACTTGGAAAATGGCATGTTAATTGTGTGACATGTATTACCCACGAGGAATTGTATATGATCAGTGAGGTTATGATACATGTCTTATGGATCATGCTAGTTTGTTGTGAATATCTTGATGAAAAGAATGAATTTGGACATCATTTACATACGTCATTTTACATGCTCAATACCCTAGGATTAATGATTAGCTAAAAGATAACCTAGGGATATCTTGTTCCACTCGAAGTGGGTGAGGACCCTAGGAGGGTTGGGGGAAACCAAGGTAATGAGTGGACATGCGGGGATGGACTGCTGGCTTGTGGACCACTCCTGACGAGCCCTCAGCGGCGGGGAGTTGGTGCGGTTGTGGTTGAGTTGGTTGTGTTGGTGAACGGCTTCTTTCGTAAGAGCTTGTCTCGGGAAGTCGTAGCATTCCACCCACCTTACCGGGTGAGGTCCAGTCCCCGATGTCTGACCCGTTACTGAGGTTTCGAATTCATGCATGAAAACTAACCTATAAAGAAAAAAACAGTAACTCTGGAATGTGATGCCTTTTCCTTTGTTGTGATTCCTTGTTGTGCACTATGATTAGAGTAGTAGACTTGTGGAGTTCCTACTGGGCACGCTGTGACGTGTCCTCCCCCCTACAGGTCCAGGCACTGGTTCTCTGGCGGCGGGCCCGGGAGTGGAGACCCCGGAGGGCAGCTCGTCTCAGCAGGGTCCGTAGTGTTATGGTCAGTGTGGGTCGCGTGGTGTAGGTTTGGGTTGTGTGTGTGTGATGAACGTAGTGTTGTACCCCTGTTCCCTTTGTACCCCGTAGGGTTGAGTTGTACTTTTGTGGGAGCTTTTGCTGTTGGGGTTGTACAGTGGACTTGTGCAGTACTGGCCATGTAGTAGCGGTGCTCTGTGACTCTTGGATGTTCTGTTCGTCGTATTTTACCTTACTGCCTGTGTTGTAGTGTCTTGTACTATCTTTCTGTGTTGGAGCTGTACTGTTCTGTTAATCGTTCAGTCTGTACTTTACTGCCTGTGTTTCCTCAGCGTTTGCAGTGGCCTGCGTGACTTTGGTGTGTACTTTAGCGCTTGGTACTCTAATACCGCGGCTTGTCACGCCGACCCTCCCTATTTTGGGCAGCGGGGCGTGACAGTGTGCATATTGTCCAACCGCAACCTAGCTTTCCCAAAGCTATTGGCACAAATAATTAGGTTGCAGGCTCATTTCCCCGATAACCATATCAAGAAACTACGTCTTAATAATGCAGGCGAATTCACTTCTCAAATCTTCGAAGACTATTGCCGGGCAACGGGTATCGAAGTTGAACATCCTGTAGCACATGTTCACACCCAGAATGGATTAAAAGTCTCTTATAAAGAGACTCCAATGGGTTGCACGTCCATTGCTCATGCAATCCCAGTTGCCTGTGGATGAGACCATTTCTTGGGACAAGTCTTTGTCTCTATATGATCCGTGTACTAATCTGTGTGAAGATGAGAGCCTGAAGATCCTTCATATTCAGAACACGGTACATTTACTACTGGATAAATTTACGGACAACCAAAAGATTGTTCGTTCACACGTCCCTGCTGCGAACATGCCGGCTAGGATTAACATCCCCAAAGATGGATGCAATCCACCGGCAGCAGAATTGGTTGTACCTCAATTAAAAAGAGGACGACCGCCCGGTTCAAAAGATAAAGTTCCTCGAAAGAGGAAGATTCCTGGAGATATTACAATGATCCCTCCACAGGATGTTGAGCTCAGACCAACAACCTCTCCCCTCCTTATTTCCCCTGCAGAGGAACCGATAGGAGAAACATCATTAAATTATGTATGTCCTGGAGAGGTACTGGACAGATATAGCACAGTCGTCGTCGACGATTTTGCTTTCGCTATTGTCGTTCACGTCGCTGAATACGACGATGACGTCGAACCACAATCTCTAGCAGAATGTAAACGCAGAGTAGATTGGTCAAAGTGGGACGATGCAATAAGAGTAGAGCTGGACTCCATCTTGAAACGCAAAGTCTTTGGACCAGTAGTCCAAACACCTGTAGGTGTTAAACCTGTGGGATATAAGTTGGTCTTCATTAGAAACGGAAATGAAGAAAATGTGATTGCCTTGTAGCGCAGGGATTTTCCCAAAGGCCGGGGATTGATTATGAAGATACATATTCCCCGGTCATGGATGCGATCACTTTTCGATTCTTGCTTAGCCTATCATCTCTGGAAAGCCTAGAAATACAGCTCATAGATATTGTGACTGCATATTTATATGACGATATAGATAAAGAAATCTATATGGGACTTCCAGCTGGGTTTAATTTACCCCCAGAGATGAAAGAGAGACCTCAGGACATCTTCTCTGTAAGGCTTCAAAGATCATTATATGGTCTTAAGAAATCAGGAAAAATGTGGTATAACAGACTAAGTGTTTTCCTTGCACAGCAAGGATTCACAAACAATGAAGTCTATCCGTATATCTTTATCAAAAGAATGGGAAAGGGATTTGTCATCGTCGCAGTATATGTGGACGACTTAAATCTCATAGGATCTCTTGCAGAGATCAATGATATGTCTGAAAGCCTAAAGCATGCATTCGAAATGAAAGACCTAGGCAAAACGAGGTACTGTCTTGGCTTACAGATTGAACATCTACAAGGTGGAATCCTGTTACACCAATCAAACTATACAAGGAAACTTCTAAGCAAGTTTCGAATGGAACAATGTCATCCTTTAAGTACTCCTATGGTCGTGAGATCACTAGATGTTCATAAGGACCCCTTCCGGCCGCTGGAAGAGGGGGAAGAGTTACTGGGTCCTGAAGTACCCTACCTCAGTGCCATTGGAGCACGTTTATATCTAGCAAACTGCACGCGTCCCGATATAGCGTTCGCAGTTAATCTTTTTGCCAGACACGGTGATGTGCCTACAAAGTGTCATTGGAACGGAGTCAAACATCTTCTACGCTACCTCCAGGGTTCTATAGATCTGTGAATATACTACCAGAGAGGTGCCTCCTTCCAGTTACTTGGTTATGCTGATGCAGGTTACCTATCGAATCCCCACACAAAAAAATCACAGACTGGTTTTGTGTTTACTTACGGAGGAACTGCTATCTCATGGAGATCGGTAAAGCAAAAACTGAGCGTTTAATTGATCTCCTTCCTTGAGCGTCGTCGCCTTTTCCTACGAGCGTGATCGTGCTGATAACATGTTGTGAAGGGAAAAGTAGAGTAATAGGTGTAAGGGGTTAAGAGCCCCCCCACCCTCATATATATAGCTTTCAATGATGGGCCGGATACCCAATGGGCCTCATGGGCATATTCATAACAAATTCTAAATTTTTAATCCTTTCTTTATAACACATGTACTTAAATTACAGGAATTCTATAAATGAAGCAACATTTCCAGATAAATGAAGATTATAATGATCTTTTAAAGAACCAAAATAAACTAATTTTGAATCATGAGACAACCAAATTTTCCATTCATAATTGAACAATGATAACCGAATTTGTTCAAAATAGAAACAGAAATCCAAATTCCGTTGAAAACGGTACATAATAGTGTCATAAAATTCAAATACAATCTAGCCTTTAAAAGAAATAATCTAAATTTAATTTGCTTCTACTTGAATTGTCTTGCCATTGCCCATATCGATGTATCTTTCACCATCATTTGGCTCTTGGCATCTTATGCAATCCTGCATAGACACAATGATGTGAATGGTTATACCAGGACCTTTCCATCACGTGTCTATAAGTATCAAAGTTTGCAGGAAAAGAAATTAACTTAGAATTAAACCAAATTAAAGAAACATACCCTTTTTCGCAAGTCAAGCGTGATAATTTGTGCAGTTCTTCTTTACATGCCCTTCAGCTCCACAGAATAAACAACCATTACCTTCTGGACTTTTCAGTCCCCTTTGTTGTTTGTTTTGAGAGGCTGTATCTGCAGCTTCAGTATCCTTCTTCCTTTTGTTGAAGGTGGAGATTATGTGAGTGCTTTCTGTCATTCTTGCTCAAGCCTTTCTTCTTCCTTTACACAGTATGAGATGAGCTCATCCAGATATCAAGTCTCATCCTTCAGATTGTAGCTCACCTTAAACTGTTTAAACTGTGATGGAAGAGATATCAAAACAAAAAGCACTAGCAGAGCCTCAGAGAGGTCTAGCTCAAGTGCTTTCAACCTTGAAGCAATATTAGACATCTTCAATATGTGCTCCTTGATGTTTCCTTTACCTTCATATTTCATCGAAATTAGGTTTGTCAAGAGTGTACTAATCTCACTCTTTTCATTCTTGACAAACCTCTTTTCAAGCTCAATAAGGAACCATTTAGCTGTGGCAATTTTCTCTGAAATAGAGCACATGAGATATGCTGGAATGCCATTCTTCACAAGCATTAGGCACATGCGATTTGATGTCTTCCACTCTTCCATCTCCCTCTGTTCATCAGAGGTACTCTCATCAGTGAGTGGTGGGAGACTATGAGTCCTCAATGCCAGATCAAGATCCATGACTCCGAGGATTATCAAAAGATTTTCATTCCATGCCTTGAAGTTAGAACCATTAAGTACTGGAATAGATTTGAGGTGGGCAGAAAAATTTTCAGGAATAATATCTGAAAAGAGAACAAGAAAACAATTGTAACATGTTCATATGTGTATTAAACAAAACAACAAATTCAAATTACTGTTATTTTCCCATCTCAAGACATCCCCCACTAGCCCAATATTTATCTTTAGATAATCTATTGACTAGTCATTGACATCTTGTTGTAGTAATCAGACAATGACAATAATAACATGCCAAAAATAGAACTTCCTTTGGGCCGAATTAAATTTGCATGCATTGAACTCACTAATCATCAACTTGTCTATTGTCACAGGTGCGCATAAAATGATATAGAACGGTAATCTTCCTTTGGACCGATTTAACACTCTTACGAAATCATGGGCACATAAAATTCTTTTTATATTTATGAAATGAAATAATGCAAAACAACAGAGCCCACTTTGGCGAGATGATGATTGTACGAAGTCATCTCAAAAATATATACTTTGCAAAATTTGAATCTATGTCGCAATTTAATACATGAATTTATACTTTAAGTGGAAATATTCAAGTCCACTTTTATTCAAAATCAAATTTAAGGCATCCAAAATTTTCATACAAAAGTATGTAATCAACTTGTTATATTTCGAGATTAGAACCAATCTTCACATGAAAACCCACTTTGGTGAGTTGATGATCCAACTAATCTCTATTCGAAATATATATAATTTATTGTGACAAAAATTTGAAATTGAAACTGAACTGAATTTAACACAAAAAAATGATTATACTAAGGGGAAATATATATAATGACCTTTTATTCCACCTTTCAAATCATTTATATTGAGTTAAATAAAATCCATAATTTCAACGCAAAATTTCTTTTTCAAAATGGGGTATATGTGTACTAATGTGTATATGAACATACATATAAAGTTATATATATATATATATATATATATATATATATATATATATATATATATATATATATATATATACACCCTATCCCATTTTATATACAACTTTAAATTATGTGAAATTCCGTAATGCCATTTACTTGATAATTAGTGCACAAAATTCCTTAAGGCCTTTTAAACTTATCCTTGGGGAGAAATGTATATTAAAGCCTTTTATTTGCTCCCGAAGAAAACACTTGAATTTTGTGTCTTAAATTAAATTCAAATTTAGGAAAACTAAATTTTCTTACTAAAGTATGAAGTCATTTTGTTATATATCGAAATATATATTGTTTTATGCCATAAAATTCAAATTTAATTTATTTTAGCACTATTAACACAAAATTTATCTTTGAGGAGAAATATGCATTAAAGCCTCTTATTTCTTCCTTCGATCCAATTTAAATTCAACATTAGGCAACCAATCATACACCGTATGTATTTAACCATTTACATTCCGAAATAATAATAATTTAACTGTAGAGCCCACTTTGTTGGGATCCCGTAATAATTAAAATTATTTCGAAACATATAATCTAATGTGCCCAACAATTGAATTGAAATGAAAATAAACTTTAAATGTAAATATATGTGAAAATCTTTTATTTACTCCTTCGATCCATTTAAAATTCATCCAAGCAACTGACATACAACGTATGTATTTAACCGTTTAAATTTCGAAATAATAATAATTTAACAGTAGAGCCCACTTTGGTGGGGTCTCATAATAATTAAAATTATTTCGAAACGTATAAATAAAATAAAGCATGCCTAAAAGAATTAAAATGGAACGAATATAATTTAACACACAAATTGGGCTTCAAGGAAATATATATACACACATAACCATTTATTTCCTCATTTAACGAATTTAAATTTAAAATTTTAGGCACTAAATTTACATACAAAGTATGTCCGTAGCTTTGTATATATCGAAATAAAAGCAATCGCTATAATAGAGCCCACTTTGGTGTGATTTTGAATTAATTACAATTATTTCGAAATATATATAATGTAACATGCCTTAAAGTTGAATTTAAAATTAAAACTGAATTTTAACACAAATTTATACCTAATGAAAATATATAAATGACCTTTTTATTTCCTCCTTAACTTGTGTTAAAATATCCCAAAACAAGCCCAAATTTGTGTCCAAATAGACTAAGCCCATAGTCAAGCCAAATAACCCAAAGGGCCCAAAATGGGCCCAATGTTAATAGCCCAGACCTTCCCCTTTTTAAAAGACAAATATTTTTTTTAAAACACAGAAAATTGATGTGGGCCGGCCCAATGGAGGACCGCCCACACACTTTGGCTGCAAACGCACCCGCGTGGGGAAGTTAGGGTTAGGGTTTGTACGGGGGGACGCCGCCGCCGCCGCCCCCTTTCCTGCTGTCGGGCGCCGGTAGGGGGTCGGCGTCCGGGTCTCCGACGGGGGGTGGCTAGGCATCGCCCCCCTTTAATGCTCGACGGGGGCGACAGGGTGCCGTCCCTTACTGAACCGAGGCAGGCCCCAGATCGGGGCCCGCTCTGCTTCGACGGGGGGCGGTTGGGTCGCACCCCCTTTCACCTGAACAGGGGGGGGAAGATGCCACCCCCTCAGATCCCGACGGGGGCGCCGCCCCCCTTGATCCCGACGGGGTCGACGGGGTGCCGCCCCCTGATCCCGACTGGGGGCGGTGGATGCCGCCCCCTCTGATACTCTGCAGGCGCCGATCGATGCCGGCGCCTGTTCACCTGACAGGGGCGGCAGAGCCGCCCCCTTGGTCTGCACCGGGCGGTGGCCGATGGGCCGCCCCCGGTCTAAGAGTTTTTTAAACAGAAAAAAAGATTAAAAACCCCAATTTTCACAGTTCTGAGTTTAGAAACAGATTAAAAACTAATTTTTATCAGATCTGAATTTACGAACAAGCAAAATCTTAAGATCCAAGCATGGCGGCTCTGATACCACTAGAAAGAACTAAAGATCTAGATGCGCGTTCAAACCAAATAACACAGATCTAGATGAAACACATGCTGAATCTTAAAATGTTACCTTCTCTGTTTAGCGGAAGCGTACCTGAATCCATCGCTAATAGTCTGAAAGAGATCCTGACGATAACGTGGCAGATGATCTTCCAGAACAGCACGAATCAACCATTGGAGAAATCCTTTGGCTTTCTCCCGGTTTCTCTCCTAGCGACGGTACGTAGAAAAGACGGCTAACTTGTTCGTGTGCTCCGGGGATCATGACCTCATATATATAGGCTAGCCTCCATATCACTAGTAGGGTTTCCAATTCGGCCCATCAACAAATTGAAGCCTAATAGTTGCCACACATAAAGGCCCACGACCTATATGACTCATTTAAGCCCACTTACTTGATAAATGAGATCACTTATACATTGGGCTTTAATATGACTGTTAGCACCATATAATTATTTACGCATATAAGCCCAAGGTTGGATTAAGATCCAACTTAGTTGGATAAGTTCCAACACACATCCCTTCTTGGGATAGAACGCCTACTCCAAAGTCTCAACTCTTGGAGGTGTATGAACAGCATGATGGTCTCATTTCTCTTGCACCTCATAAACCATGAGTTTACCACATCCCCTGTATCTATGCATAAAGTAAAGACAACACAATAGAGAGGGTACAAATAATCACACTATCTTGACATACATGCAACATGGTCTTGGCATGAATAGAATATCCTCATCATGTTGTCACCATATACATAAGGGAGGTAACATAGGCTCAACATGATATAAAACATAAGCATCATACGTAGGACATCATTCATGATGTAAATCTAACCTTTCAAGCATGGCATCACATCAAAAATATTACATGTGTAAAGAAAACATCATGATCTTGATGTAGAACGTATGCATAGTGTTGTAATGCCCTACCAGCTACTGCACAAGTACTAGAGGGGGGGTGAATAGTACTTTAAAATAATAAGGAGTATAATTCCAAATTAAATTGCAAACAACTACCAAATCAATTTGCGGAAGCTTAAATTGAATGACAACACAAAATTAACAATGCTAACAAACGAAGTTAATGGGTTCGGATCCACCCAAGTCTCCCCGACTTGTTCCCGGTGATCCTACGTCCCAACCACCCGGATCCCTTCCGGATACTTGAGTTAGAAACCCTAACTCAAGATTTCCACTATGAATATCTTGAGAAAAACCTTCACAAGATCAAATCATACATGCAATGGCAAAGTGAATCCCACAACCCGGGATCACAATCTTCTCTCACAACCGAGAGAACCAATAAGCAATATTAAAGAGTTTAAATGAAATAAACAATCTTACCACAAAATCCTATACCTTGAGTTTTTCTTACCCAAATGGTGAAATGAAGGATTTGAGGAAGATGAAGTCACCAAGACCTAGCACCAAGGAAATGACCAGCAATCGGTGCCTAGGAATGAGTTGGAGACTTGGATCAAGCAATAGCTTGAAGAGCTCACCAAGAACAAGCTTCTCTCTAGATCTAGAAATGAGAGAGAATGTGTTTCTTGTGAGGAAGAGAGCTTTAGATTTGAGGGAGAATAGCTATCTCTTTAGAACTCAATGAATCTCTTAATGGCAGCTCTTACCTAGATAGAAATGACCTAGGTTCGTATTTATAGGGTCCCATAAAAACAAGTTAGGTCATTCACCAACGGATAGAAATCTGTGAGACTTAGTCGGTCAAAGAACAATCACTGACCGACTAGTTCATCAACTAGTCGGTCAGCCAAACAACGTGGACCGACTAAGAGTAGATCTGAGAAGAGATAGAATTTCAGACCTAGAAATCTAGTCGGTCCAAGAAGACTGTCTGACCGACTAGTTTCACAACTAGTCGGTCAGCCAATGAACGTAGACCGACTAAGAGGCAAAATAACTTAGTCTGAATGCAAAGTGACTTAGTCGGTCCAAGAACAAAAGTTGACCGACTAAATTGTCAACTAGTCGGTCACCAAACGTTCTTAGACCGACTAACAGTAAACAGTAGCTTAGGTGAAATTTAGAGTGAACAGTAAGTCACAACTAGTCGGTCAAAGAAGCATCACTGACCGACTAGTTCACAAACTAGTCGGTCGGTGAGTCAACGTAGACCGACTAACTGTAAACAGTAAAGTCCAAGAAATTAAGGAATCAAACTAGTCGGTCCAAGAACAGTTGCCGACCGACTAGATCACCATCTAGTCGGTCAGTACTTGTTCTTGTACCAACTAACATGCACGAACAAATCCGAATCGAAGCGCGACGCTTCGAGGAAGTTAGAATGAACTTGTGCAAGGATCCTAGAGCTACGAAATGAGCGTAATGAAGATAGAAACGTAAGATATACTCAAGGCTTAACAATCTATCAATCGAAACTAAAAGACTATAAATAAAACCTCAATAAACGGTCTTCGAGAGCTTCGATTGAATCTTCATAACTTCCAAAGCATCGCAAGAGCTTCAACGAAGCTTTAGACATGAATAAGAGCTTTGGGAAGTGTTGAGATGTCGCTTTGAATGTTCTCGTGAATTTGGCGACGATCTCCAAAACTGCGCTCACAAATTGTTAGTTCATGGATTATTTATGTTTGCTCATCATCAAAACCAAATCCGGGGAGTCCAATTCAACATTCTCCCCCTTTTTGGTGATGACAAACCAACATAAATAATAATCAAAAATAATAATTCAAATGTAAAATTCTTACTCCCCCTGCATTGATGACATGTTAATTCCAAAATGAATATGTATGAATTGCATCAAGCAGACGAGTAAGATATATAATGAGAATCGATTTTTGAAATATCGGATTTTGAAAATCCTTATATGTATCTTAACTCCCCCTGAATCTAACATATCAAACTAGATTCTTGGAAATTGAGTTAAATTTTCATTTGCGCTATTTATTATCATTATCTCTCCCCCTTTGGCATTATCCCAAAAATGGGGGGCATACAACGACAACAATTAGGAAATGTAAAATCCAACATCGGGAGTCGTAGACGTAGACAATGGACCAACTTGACACCAAGGGAATAAAAATGTGGAAATCAAAGATCAAAAATCATCAAAAATACCAAATAATTTTTCATTTCTTGAATAATGAAACATACTCTTCAATATTCAATATTCTTGGTTAATTTTGTGCATGGAAAACAATTCTATATAATTATAGAAATATAATCTATTTAACCAAGTTTTTAATCGTCGAGCGACGAATTCACATTTCAAATGCATTCAACGAATATATATAAAACAAATGCACGACGAATAAATGACAAAGTGAATGACGATGAACATATATATATGTAGAGACAACATGAGTACATCCAAAAAGATATCACATCGAATATATGAGGTACATCATATGAAGCGCTACATATCATCAAAAAGAAATACATCATCATCATCAACATCATCAAAGTGAATCAACATACATCAAAACAAATCATAACATAATATCCAACTCCGACATCCAGAAATCACAAAAATACATCAAAACATCTCTCAAACCCCATCCTAACCCAAAATACTCTCACTAAGACAAATCATCCAAAGCGTAGTGGAGAGTCCTCGAAACAAGCGATCACGAGGAGGTGGCAGGATCTGCAGTCTCCGTGGGTCCAGTCGACGGAGTGGACTCAGGCTCTGCAGGGAGTAGAGGTGTCTCAACAGATGGAATCGTCGGGGCAGGAGTGGAGATCTCAGCAACAGGCTCATCAACGGGAATCTCAACAGCAGCAGGGGTCTCGACAGAAGCAGCAGCAGTGGCAGTGTCAACAGCAGCAGGAGATACATGAGCAGGCTCGGAAGACTGGTCAGCAGCAGGCTCAGAAGGCTGAAGAGCTGAAGCAGAAGGCTCTGGAACACCGGCAGTGGTGCCAACTCCAGGAGCAGAAGTAGAAGTACCAGCAGCAGCAGCAGCAGTGGCCTCATCGCCACGGGCAAAAGAAGTGACAAGCTCGTCAAGCTCCTCATCGTCCATCTCCTCGGCCTCAGACACAGACGGAGGAAGATCAATCCCCATCATACGTGCCATACGGCAGACTACCTCCTCAGTACGAGCCAAACGGGAGTCGTGCTGACGAAGTAGGCGTACGACATCGTCCAATGTAGCAGGGGAAGAGGAGGCTGCAGCAGCTGACGGAGTAGGCTGAGATGCAGATGTGGTAGACCTCTGCACGTGACGAAGAGCCGCTAGAGATTTCTTCACGGCCGTCGCGTTCAGAGGCGTACCCAAAGGACGCTCATCGTCAGGAGGGAGGGGGACTCGGAAATGACGAAATACGAGAGTCAACAGGCAAGGGTATGGAATGTGCGCAGACTTATTGGTCTTGCGTATACACTCGAAAAAATCCATCTTATCGAGTATCACGCGAGCCCAATTAATCTCGCACCCCAAGAAAAGAGCGTAGATCAATTTCAAGAACGGCTGGGATGGGAGTGAAGAGGATCCATACTTAGGGAGGAGACATGACTTCAAAATCAGGTTAAGAACCCACGCATTCGGCTTAAAGGATTTCGAAGGAATACCAATGAATGCGGAGGGGATAACCTGGAAAATCTCAGAAAGAATAGACTGATCCAAGGAAGAAATGTCGTCTACTGAAATGTCCGAAGGGAGGAGACCACACGACGAACAACCAAGAATCTCCCCTAAGATTTCTGCCGTGAGAACTATAGGAGTTCCCAAGACAGTCGTCTCAATGGAGTGGCTGGCGTCGTACTGGCCTCGAATACGATTGGCATAGAACAATTTCACTAGGCGAGGATACGGTTTGGGATTGGCCTTGGGGTCGTATCGGAGATAATCTAGAAGGCCACTATAAGACAGAAGATCAGCAAGGCCGAGAAAATCAGAGAACTGAACGTAATGCTCCAACAACAGTGGACAGTGCTCTATACGGTTGTACGCTGCGAGACACTGAGGGTCATCGCGGCACAACGATATGTCTACACCGCCAACTGGCATAGGAGCTTTACCCTTAGCCTTACGGGTCTTCGGAGGTGGAGTGGGTTCCCTAGTAGGCTCATCCTCTGGGATAAAATCAGTGTCGGAATCGGGAGGAGTAGCCGGAGACTGAAGAATAGGCTTTTTGGTCTTGGATTTGCGGGGTTTAGCTATCGCAGTCCTAGGCTTCTTAGGAGGAGGCGATGATGGAGAGGCTTGGGTTGACTTGGCACGACGCTTAGGCTTCGGGGGATTCCTAGGGTCGGAAGGCCCTACGGTCATAGGAGAAGCCCCGGAAGAGGCGATAGGAATTCTAGTCTTAGCCATAGCACTACAAGCACAAGCACACGACGATAAGAACAAAAACAACCTAGAGATCACAAGCTAACAAACCCTAAGATTCGAAAAACACAAGCCCTAGGTTAGAAATAGAAACCCTAGGAGCTAGAGCTTGAAATCAAGGAAAGCAAACCCTAGAATATGAAATAGAAACCTAGGAGAGGGGGTTTTACCTAGGAGGAGGAGTCGACGGCGGCGGACGGCGGCGATCGACGGAGAAACGGCCGAAAGACGAAGGGTTTCGAGTGGGGTTTTGGGGGTTTTCGGGCTGAGCTGGAGAGAAGACCGACTAATAATGAAATTAGTCGGAAGAGATCGAGTATAAGTCGGTCTGGAAGCAAAAATACACAAATGCCCTAACACACTTAGTCGGTCACAGTTCAAGCACTGACCGACTATATTACGATCTAGTCGGTCGGTCAATGAGCTTGAACCGACTAAGTCGAAACAGTGGCTCAGAAGGATTTTTAGGGCTAGAATTAGTCGGTCGCAGTATATTCACTGACCGACTAGTTTTCAATCTAGTCGGTCGGTAAGTGTACTGTGACCGACTAATGAAAGAAAATGATAGGAGATAGATATAGGCTTGATCTAGTCGGTCTGAGTTCATTTGCTGACCGACTAGATGAGCATCTAGTCGGTTGACAAGTGAACTTAGACCGACTAGAGGAGTCCAAAAATTGATAATTGATTTCTCTTCACAAACCACTTGGATGAAACATCATAACTCACTCATTAGTCATCTAAATTACCCCATAAAACGTCGAAATCTTAAATACGACTTTCAAATACGAATTCGATCATAAATTCAAATAAATCACGTAAAATTCCCAAAAATTCAATAAATCTAGCATGAATGAAATATCGCGAAATATAATAGCATGCAAGATAATTGAATGAAATATGAATCCTATATCTCGGATTCACCCATAATCCCCAATTCTCGACGCAACCGCACAAAGGAGTCCTCCTTTAGGGGTTTCGTGAAAATATCGGCGATTTGCTTTTGGGTTTCAACGTACACTAATATGATGTCCTTTTTAGCAACATGATCATCTAAGAAATGGTGTCGGACATCTATGTGTTTTGATCGGGAATGGTGCACCGGATTCTTTGAAAGACAGATAGCACTTTGGTTATCCACCATGATAGGGCTAGTATCACAATGAATACCAAAATCCTTCAATGTGTGTCTCATCCAAAGAACCTGGGCACTAGCGGCACCGGCGGCAATATATTCCGCCTCGGTGGTTGAAAGTGATACCGAATTTTGCTTCTTGGAAAACCAAGAGACAAGAGAATTTCCTAGAAAATGGCAAGTGCCACTAGTACTTTTCCTGTCGGATTTGCATCCCGCATAATCAGCGTCACTGTATGAGACTAACTCATACGTGCTAGATTTCGGATAAAGTAATCCAAAATCTAAAGTGTAACTTAGATAACGGAAAATACGCTTTACCGCTACTAAGTGAGAATCCTTAGGTTGAGACTGATAACGAGCACATATACATACGGCAAACATAATATCGGGCCTACTCGCGGTAAGATAAAGTAAACTACCTATCATACCTCGATATAGACGAATGTCTACATCTTTTCCGCCCGTATCTTTATCAAGATGCGTAGTCGTGCTCATAGGAGTCTTTTTCCCGGAGGCATTCTCCATTCCAAATCGCTTTAGCAACTCCACCGTGTACTTTGTTTGGTGGATGAAGATTGCATCGTTCAATTGGCGAATTTGGAGACCTAAGAAATATTTGAGTTCGCCCATGTGGCTCATCTCAAATTGTTCCTTCATAACATCAGAAAACTCTTCGCAAAGAGCAAAGTTAGTAGCACCGAAAATGATATCATCAACATAAATTTGAACTAATAAAATATCATTATTCGCATGCTTAATAAAAAGTGTTGAATCGGCTTCACCCATTTTAAAATTCAAATCCAAAAGAAAATTCTTTAGGCGATCATACCAAGCTCGAGGAGCTTGTCTCAACCCATAAAGAGCTTTCTTTAGTTTAAAAACATGATTTGGAAATTTTTCATTTATGAAGCCCGGAGGTTGAGAAACGTAAACTTCCTCAACGACATCTCCGTTTAAAAATGCACTTTTAACATCCATTTGAAATAATTTAAAATTCTTATGGCATGCAAAAGACAATAATAATCTAATTGATTCTAATCTAGCTACCGGAGCGAAGGATTCTTCGAAATCGATACCTTCCTCTTGTCGATAGCCTTGAGCAACTAACCGAGCTTTGTTCCGGACGACGACTTGGTTTTCGTCGGTTTTGTTCTTGAAGATCCACTTTGTCCCTATGACGGTGTGGTTCTTCGATGGCAATGGAACAAGCTCACATACCTCATTCCTCTCGAATTGAATGAGCTCCTCCTCCATGGCTAAGATCCAAGCGCTATCTTCGCATGCTTCATTAATATTCTTTGGCTCTATCGATGAGGCAAAGGCACAATTTGCGAAGTGGTGGACTTGCGATCTCGTCTTGACACTATCATAGATATTGCCAATGACTTGCTCATGGGGATGGTCACGAACCGAATGAAGCCGTTTGGGAATACCTTGATCACTAGGAACATTCTCAACAACTTCATTAGTTGGGTTAGTCTCAATAGAATCAATAGAATCATTAGACTTAGAATTATCAAACGAATCACATAAAACATCCAAAGAATCATTATCATTTGAAATTCTAGTTGGAACAAATCCTTCATTAAATGAGACATGAAGCGACTCCTCGATCGTTGAGGTTCGTTTGTTGAATATCCGGTAGGCTTTGCTACGCGTAGAATATCCAACAAAAATCCCCTCATCGGATCTTGGATCGAATTTGTCCAAACTACCATATGTGTTCTTAATAAAACATTTCGAACCAAAAACACGAAAATGTTTAACTTGAGGCAACCTACCAAACAACAATTCATAACAAGTTTGTTTAGTGCCGGGCCTCAAAAGTATTCTATTAAACACATAGCAAGTGGTGTGTACCGCTTCCGCCCAAAATTGATGGCCAAGTTGGCTATCATCAAGCATAGTGCGAGCACACTCCACTAGCGTCCTATTCTTTCTCTCAACTACACCATTTTGAGGAGGTGCACGAGGGAAAGAGAAGGTGTGAGTAATACCAACTTCATCACAAAATGTCTCAAAAGACTCATTCTCAAATTCACCTCCATGATCACTACGAATAGTGACAATGGTGGTTCCTAAGAGATTTTGTACTTTCTTAACAAAAATTGTGAAGTTTTCAAAAGCTTCATTTTTATTACACAATGAAAATACCCAAGTAAATCTTGAATAGTCATCTACGATGACAAGTCCATACCTTGCATTTCCTAAGGAAGCTACTCTAGTTGGCCCAAATAAGTCTAGATGTAATAGCTCTAGTGGCCGTTTAGTAGAGATGCTTTTCTTAGGTTTAAATGAAGATTTAGGAAGCTTGCCACGTTGACAACAATCACAAAAACTTTTCTTTTCAAAAAAACAAGCTTCGGAAAACCTTTAATAGAATTTAATTTCGAAAGCTTATAAAGTGTTCCAAAGTTCACATGTCCAAAGCGTCGATGCCATAAGTGTTGTTCACTTGTGTTGGCAACGAGACATTGTTCATATGACTTAGGAAGATCCAAAATATAAATGTCTTTATGACGAGTTCCGGAAAATAATAATTTATCATTATCTTTTCTTAAAATATGACACAATCCTTTCGCAAAACTAACTTTGTAACCTTTGTCACAAAGTTGGCTTATTGAAATAAGATTATGATTTAAACCACTAACAAGATAAACATCACTAATTAGGGGTTTAGAGGGGTTACCGACTTTACCAACACCTATGATGGTTCCGCTCTCGTTGCCTCCAAATACGACGCGGTTTCCATTCGCAATGGGAACCACTCCGGAGAGCAATCGAGCGTCACCCGTCATGTGTTTTGAACACCCGCTATCGAGTATCCAATTCCCTTTGGAGCTAAATTTAAATTTATTGCTCCTCTTCTTTTTCTTTTCCTTGAGTACATAAAGATAGACACTTTCATATCATGGTACCCAAGGTCATTGGGTCCAAGGGATTAGACCTTTGGAAGCCAAGTCCAAGTGGACTTAAACTTCCCCACATAATTCTTACTATGCACAACATCCGAAAAATAAGCATTCATATACATTTGTTTTTCGTCCATGCTTGTGTCCTTTGGGCTCCAAATAGTGAAAATTTTGGGAGCCATCATCCTATTGGGTGCATGCATGCGACGTTGATTTCTACGTGATGCATGTTGTGGATAGGCATACGGGACATGATGGAATGGTGCACGACGAGAATTATTCATATGATGTGGTGGGAGTACATATGCATGTGTGGGAACACGTGCGTGAGGGTGTCTCACATGGTGTGCACGTGCCCGAGAATGTGTTGCATAAAAATCATCATATGTGTGAGCCGGTGGAGTAGGACGTGTGTTCCTACGTGGCATGTTATTGGTGTACATGTAGGCATGCCCCTTCTTTGGAGGTCCACCCAAAGTGGGTTTCTTTTCAAAAGAGGGTGTGGACGAGGTGGAAGTACCATTGGTAGATGAACTACCAATAGAGTGTTTGCTACCACTCGTAGAGTCACCGGAAGTTGGCCTAACAAAAGTAGTGGCCGCTTTGGATGGACATCCCATCGTGTACCCCAAACCAATGTGGTGATTGGCCGGAAGTAAGTCACTTAGGATTTTATCCAAATGGTCCTTACCTTTGTTGAATTTGTTAATTCGGCCCAATGTGTTCTCATATTTCTCTTTGAGAGAACGCATAGAAGTATCCAAATTGGATACTTGCGATGTGAGCACATAAACACGAGATTTAAGATTCTCGTTCTCAATACTCAAAGTTAAGTTTTGAGAAGTTAAATCCGCTATCTCATGTTCTTCCGCATCCTCAATGCTAACATGTTCAAGTTTAGATTTGAGATTCACAATCTCATTTCTTAACTCTTCAACAACGGTGTCGTTGTTGGTGATGATATTCTTAGGCGATGTTTGAATGCTAGCTAGGTCATCTTTTACCTTAGTATATCTATTTACTAACTTAGTGTATTTTGACCAAAGTTGAGAGTTAGCATTTCTAAGATCATCCATCGTTACCTCATCGCTTTCGTCATTACTATCATCGGAAGAGGAGGATCCTTGATCGTGCTCCTCTCTTGCCATGAAACACATGTGCGCTTGCTCCACGTGCTCATCGTCCGACTCTCCGCTTGAGGAATCCTCGGAGTCGGTGAATGTTGTTCCGACAAGTCCCTTTTTGTACCCCTTTTTGTACTTCTTTGACTTGTCGAACTTCGGCGCCTTCCACTTCTCCTTTTGCTTGTTTTGAGGACAATCCGCTTTGATGTGTCCTGGCTTATTGCATTTAAAGCACAAAGGTGGAGAGGCGTTAGTAGAAGTAAACTTAGATTTTTGTTTGAAGTTACCCTTTCAGAAGAAGCGATTGAACTTCTTTGCCATGAGTGCAATGGATTCCATGTCCATTTCTTCTTCCGAGTCCTCATCATCGGTAGAGGTGGATGAAGCCGCCTTGAATGCAATCGCCTTTTTCTTAGGCGCATCTAGGTTCAAATAGGACTTCATCTTTTCTTGTAGCTTCACCTTGCTATCTTTGCGTACCTCGTATGACATCAAAGTACCCATTAGTTGAACAACGGTATATTTATTCATGTCATTACCTTCCTCGATGGCGAAGGTACGTTTTTCCCAAGAAGAGGGAAGTCCTTCAATAATCTTTGAGCACTTCTCCTTTTGAGTGTAGGACTTGCCGAGGGCCTCTAACTCGTTTATTATGTCAACGAAGCGAGCGTAATATTCTTTCATCTTCTCGCCCTGTTGCATATGAAACATTTCGTAATCTTTGTTTACGACTACGAGTTTAGAGTCTCTTACCCTACTCGTCCCTTCATGAAGAATGAGGAGGGAGTTCCAAATTTGATATGCACTCTTACATGTGCATATCTTATTGAAATCCTCGGGCTCCAATGCACATTGCAAGGCGTTCATTGCCTTGGCATTGCTTACCTCCGCGGCGACCTCCGCGGTAGTCCATTTCTCAAAATCTTCTTCTTTGGGTTCGATGTATTCCTTCATAGTAGTCCTCCATAAGGATGCACTCCGGAGGAAGGTTTCCATCCGGCACTTCCAGTACCCGTAGTTGGTACCGTTGAAGAATGGAGGCCTCGTAGAGGAATGTCCTTCCATCACCGAAGATGCTCCTTCACGGTTCCTGAAGGTGTCATAGTTGGAAGGTGGAGGCACGGTCTTGTTGTCGTTGGCAGACATAGCTGAGTATCTGGCTCTGATACCAAATGTAATGCCCTACCAGCTACTGCACAAGTACTAGAGGGGGGGGGGGTGAATAGTACTTTAAAATAATAAGGAGTATAATTCCAAATTAAATTGCAAACAACTACCAAATCAATTTGCGGAAGCTTAAATTGAATGACAACACAAAATTAACAATGCTAACAAACGAAGTTAATGGGTTCGGATCCACCCAAGTCTCCCCGACTTGTTCCCGGTGATCCTACGTCCCAACCACCCGGATCCCTTCCGGATACTTGAGTTAGAAACCCTAACTCAAGATTTCCACTATGAATATCTTGAGAAAAACCTTCACAAGATCAAATCATACATGCAATGGCAAAGTGAATCCCACAACCCGGGATCACAATCTTCTCTCACAACCGAGAGAACCAATAAGCAATATTAAAGAGTTTAAATGAAATAAACAATCTTACCACAAAATCCTATACCTTGAGTTTTTCTTACCCAAATGGTGAAATGAAGGATTTGAGGAAGATGAAGTCACCAAGACCTAGCACCAAGGAAATGACCAGCAATCGGTGCCTAGGAATGAGTTGGAGACTTGGATCAAGCAATAGCTTGAAGAGCTCACCAAGAACAAGCTTCTCTCTAGATCTAGAAATGAGAGAGAATGGGTTTCTTGTGAGGAAGAGAGCTTTAGATTTGAGGGAGAATAGCTATCTCTTTAGAACTCAATGAATCTCTTAATGGCAGCTCTTACCTAGATAGAAATGACCTAGGTTCGTATTTATAGGGTCCCATAAAAACAAGTTAGGTCATTCACCAACGGATAGAAATCTGTGAGACTTAGTCGGTCAAAGAACAATCACTGACCGACTAGTTCATCAACTAGTCGGTCAGCCAAACAACGTGGACCGACTAAGAGTAGATCTGAGAAGAGATAGAATTTCAGACCTAGAAATCTAGTCGGTCCAAGAAGACTGTCTGACCGACTAGTTTCACAACTAGTCGGTCAGCCAATGAACGTAGACCGACTAAGAGGCAAAATAACTTAGTCTGAATGCAAAGTGACTTAGTCGGTCCAAGAACAAAAGTTGACCGACTAAATTGTCAACTAGTCGGTCACCAAACGTTCTTAGACCGACTAACGGTAAACAGTAGCTTAGGTGAAATTTAGAGTGAACAGTAAGTCACAACTAGTCGGTCAAAGAAGCATCACTGACCGACTAGTTCACAAACTAGTCGGTCGGTGAGTCAACGTAGACCGACTAACTGTAAACAGTAAAGTCCAAGAAATTAAGGAATCAAACTAGTCGGTCCAAGAACAGTTGCCGACCGACTAGATCACCATCTAGTCAGTCAGTACTTGTTCTTGTACCAACTAACATGCACGAACAAATCCGAATCGAAGCGCGACGCTTCGAGGAAGTTAGAATGAACTTGTGCAAGGATCCTAGAGCTACGAAATGAGCGTAATGAAGATAGAAACGTAAGATATACTCAAGGCTTAACAATCTATCAATCGAAACTAAAAGACTATAAATAAAACCTCAATAAACGGTCTTCGAGAGCTTCGATTGAATCTTCATAACTTCCAAAGCGTCGCAAGAGCTTCAACGAAGCTTTAGACATGAATAAGAGCTTTGGGAAGTGTTGAGATGTCGCTTTGAATGTTCTCGTGAATTTGGCGACGATCTCCAAAACTGCGCTCACAAATTGTTAGTTCATGGATTATTTATGTTTGCTCATCATCAAAACCAAATCCGGGGAGTCCAATATTCAACAAGTGTCACATCATAAGGAAATAAGGCATCATCTTTTTATGTTGCCATGGCATAAAGGAACGTAAGCATGGTGTCATGGCATAAAGCATAGCGTTATGGTTAGTGGCATGAAAAGAAAACATATTAAACATGGCTTGAAACATCCTAAACTTATGGGCTAGTAGCATGATAATCAACATCTTTTACATGGTGAACAACATGATTTTAATGGCAACACACCACACATAGCAATATTAACATGAAACCATGCTATGGCCACTAGCAACATATTACCACATGGGATGAACTTTAAGCTACAAAATTGCATGAGCATGTACCAAGTTATGGCAACTAGCAACATACTACTAGAATGTCATGAACATTAAGCTACAAAATTACATGAGCATGGAACAAGTTGCGGCAACTAGCAACATACTACTAAAATGGCATGAACATCTAGCTACAACATTACATGAGCATGGACCAAGCTATGGTAACTAGCAACATCTTAAACTTATGGGCTAGTAGCATGGACCAAGCATGGACCAAGCTATGAAACATCCTAAACTTATGGGCTAGTAGCATGATAATCAACATCGTTTACATGGTGAACAACATGATTTTAATGGCAACACACCACACATAGCAATATTAACATGAAACCATGCTATGGCCACTAGCAACATATTACCACATGGGATGAACTTTAAGCTACAAAATTGCATGAGCATGTACCAAGTTATGGCAACTAGCAACATACTACTAGAATGTCATGAACATTAAGCTACAAAATTACATGAGCATGGAACAAGTTGCGGCAACTAGCAACATACTACTAAAATGGCATGAACATCTAGCTACAACATTACATGAGCATGGACCAAGCTATGGTAACTAGCAACATAATACTAAATGGCATGAAATATAAAGCTACAAAATTATATGATCATGGAACAAGTTATGGCAACTAGCAACATACTACTAAAATGGCATGAACATTTAGCTACAACATTAGTTACAAATCTAACATTAATGTGGCCACATTCTACATAACTAACATCAAGCAACATGACAACTTGGATATAACAATTCAAAGTGTAGTTCTCACACATTCAAGTTGTGAATCCCTACCTTACTTGTAGTGTGTAAAGAGGGGGTAATGCTTATTCCTCTAGTCATTTCCTTCCTTCTTTCTTTTTTCTCCTTCCTTCTCTTCTTTTACTAGGTGTTACATACTAAATAGAGGAAGGTGGTGGTGGTGTATTCGACCAATGGATGATGAAAGGGAGGGAGGAAAAGAGGGAGGAGGGTGGCTGGCCAAATAGGAAAGAGAGAGGGGAAAAGAGTTTGAAGAGAGGGAGGAGAGAGGGTTAGCCCTTCTTTTCTCTTTTCTTTTTTCCTCCCATGTTCTCATTTTTTTATTTATCTCACGCATGTGGATGAGAGTAAGAAGAGGTTGACATGTGTGGGGTTCGGTGTCTTAAACTAAGCAACTAAGTGTTATGAGAATGAAAAGTGGATTATGGGTAGGTGAATATAATTAGGAGAAGGGCACATGTACCATGATGTGGCATGGTTAGAAAATTAGGATTTTCTTTTTAGAAAAATATTAATACAAATATTTAGTTTAATACCATGTAGTATCCATGTAGTATAACATGACGTATATAAGAAAGGTACAGATTATGTTTATTAAAAAATGTATAAATATAGGAATCACTATTATTATAATGGTTTAAAATTATGGGAAAAGTCCCGAAATATATGAAAAATATACGCGTATCAAATACGATCAAAACACATAATACAATACTTCGTATATATAAAAACAGTGAGTTATAACATCCACTCCATTTTTGTTCATCGCGCATAACCTGACAAACAAAATTAGTCTGCGCACATATAATATTACTCATCACGCATAACATGCAAAACAAAATTACTTCGCGCACATACCACATTACTCACCGCACACATCCCATTCATTTTCGCTCATCGCGCACAACTCACCAAAGAAAATTACTCCGCGTACATACCAATTACTCACCGCACACATCCCATCTCTTTTTGCTCATCGCGAGCATCTGTTAGTTAGGGTTGAAATTTTCTTAAAGAATTTCGAATATTTCTTTGCATCCAACAAAGATCCAAATATTTCTTGAAAGAATTTCATGTCGTAAAATTGTTCGTGCATTAAAATCGTTCGTGCCAAAAATTGTTTTGCAAGATCGAAAGATTTAGGGCTTTTCGTGTCCAAAAAATTGTTTGAAAGAAATTTAACATGATTCGTATCATCCTTTAGTAGGTACATATATGTAATAATTTTTTAGGAATTAACATGAATTTATTCAATGGTATGTGCACATGGGCAAATTTTGTTTACGCAGAAGAAAGCAGTGAACTGATTTAGGGTGTTTTGGCTTATAGGTATTTTAGGTATTTCTAATTGTGAGTGCATCAAAAAACTTAACTAATTTAAGTTAATCGTTATGTGTTCTGAGTAAAAATTTGGGAGTTGCTACGTGCACATACTGTTATACTCCCGCGCACATGCCATTGATAATTGCTCACCACGCACAACTTTTCAAAAATGGCGAAAATACACCGGTTGTGCGCGTTGAGTAAAAACGCAAGGCTGCTGAGGTTTGCTCAGCGCACACAACCACCATTACTGAGTCTGATGATGCGCGCACAATCGTGGTTTTGCTCAGCGCGCACAAACGCTATCCCCTCTTTAGCGTGCATAAATGTTGAACTTCCCAGCCCCCTCCATCGACCCGCCGAACTCCATTATCTAGCGTGCCAATCTCAGCGAAATTGCTTATGATCCCTGCCAATCTCCGCGAATTGACGGCCTCATCCTCATCAGATGACGTCGGATCCGAGCGTTGACCTTGATCCGACGGCGGAGGATCGCTAGGAAAGGGCGTAGGGGAAAGGAAGGATGCAACGCCCCAGAATTGGCGGGTTAGGGTTTTGGTGAGCTTGGATAGGTCATTCTTGATGCCGCCAGTTGGATCATCGTCATTGTCCTCGTCTTCGTCCGCTTGCTGCTCGTTTTCCCAGATGGATATGATATTTATTTGGATCTCCATCGCTTATTTTGGATTGGGGATTGTCTTCGTCTTCTTTGCCTATGAGAGAGTTCACTATGGATCTCACGAGCCATGACATTTTCCTTTTTTGCAGAAGCTTGTTGATTGCTTTGGCCATGTAGCTGGCCATGGAGTCGTCGTAATTTGTTTTGTTCACTTGACTGTGCATATAAATTCGGGGGCTGACTGGAGTTGTGCGCGCATAGAGTTTGTCGGGTTTTGTTATTAATAAATTAGTTTTTACAGACTCCCCCCCGCCGAATTGGCCATGGAGTTTGTCAACTGCAATGGCCATGAAGTTTGTCGGCGGGGGAGTTCACTCCGACGAAGATTCCAACGAGGACAACCGAGAATATCATCGTCGACGGTTTTGCTCAGCGTGCACAACCGTTACGGCACGACTAGGGTAGAAGCGGATTAAATTTTGAAGGGCAAACTTGTTGATAGTGATTGTGCGCGTCGAGTAAAACGATATGTGCGCGTAGTAATTTCCAAAAATTTAACTGGTTTGTGCGCAGAGCAAAAGGTGGGTTCGCAAAGTAACTCCCTCAACGAACAGATATGGTAAGCGACTCTACTCCCCTCATCATTTCGCGGGGAAACAAGGAATCATTTTGCGGCAGATGACCCTCAGATGCAGCGGCATGTCTCCTCCTCCTTTCCTCTTTTGATTGATTCGATCGAATTCTTCTTCATCTCCTCAGCACTCAAATCCTCTTCCATTCCCTAACACACATAAAAGATCACCGACAGACTTCCACTGAAAATCATTCCTTGATTTCTCCTTTCACGGCAGCAGCGGCAGCAGCAGCAGCAAATTTCTAGCAATGTCCTCCTTGGCTGCAAGCAAGAAGAGCAGCAGCAGTAAGAGCGCTCTCTCCTCCTGCTGGATCAGGCGCCTTTGCCCCGCCCTCGACTGCACTCCTCCCTCTCACGTGACCCCCACCATCCCCTTCCACCTCAAATCTTGCTTCCCCCTCCCCAAAGCCCCTCTCTTTGTTCCTCATCCTCGTCATCAAGAAGTTGAATTTGTTGGGTCGTCGGAAATCTTCAAGGGCTTTGGCCCCTTCCAGGTCCGGCCCATAAAGAACCCTCCTCCTCCTCCTCATGCAGAGGTCTCTTCCTTGTTTCCGCGTCGTCGATTGGACACTGGAGTTCTATGCAATAACAAAGAAGGCGAAGAAGAAGAAGAGCAAGGTGAATCGCGATTTCCCAGCAATTTAAGGCTTGCCCATGAATTAATAGGCCAGTCTCCATCTCCATTGGCGTCAACTTCCTCTTCTTTTGCAGCCAGGCAAGGTGAGGTCTTGTGTGTGTGTGGTTTATTTGACGGCTTCTTTCTTTGTTTTGTATGCTAGTAAGGGGGTTCTTTCTTGCAGGGCATGCTTCTCATGTTAAGGATACAGATAATGGTCATCCGTTTGCAACTGCAAGAAGAAATCTTTATGTAAGATTATCTTGCATCAAAGTATGATTATGTAGTATTAATGCTGTTTTTATTGCTGGAATCATGTGGCCTCCCATTACTTGAAGCAATTTTCTTTACGCGTCTTATTTAATTGTCCAAGAACCAGTGATATTAACCCGAATTTGTTAGATCAAAGGGGTGTACTACTATGGCTGACGAGACGAAACAACAAATAAACCGAGAAGAGAAACAGAGAATATGGGACTACAGAGTAATACCGAAGACGGCAGAGTATTACTGTGCAAGAATGTAAAGAAAAGAATCGGACAGAGGGAAAAAATACTTATCAGATGTGAGCGAAAGCGTTGTGTCGTGGGATGACCACTGACTTGAAAGCAATTACGACGCGACCTCGGTGGTAATCGATATCGTCGGTTGCTCCCCAATGTTAACATAGCAGCCTCTGGACACGTCCACTTGTGGCCAGAAACTTTGGAGTTTGCACAGTACAGATAGCCAGAAAAACAACCTGAGGAAGAGAGAATTTTTTGGAGGAAGCAGATATTTTCGTGTATCACATATGGAAAGAGACATGGCTATTTATAAGAATTATCAAAAGATGTTTGAGAATACAAACGGTCAAAATTAATGAGGGCGTATGAATGCTGTAATTAACAGTTGCAATCAAAATCATAATTTGGGCGTATGAATGTTGTAATTAACAGCTGCAATCAATAGGACATTAACAGCTGCAATCAAAATTGGAACGTTGAGACATATACGGGGTTGGGTCCAAAAAAGGAAACGCACGCCGTTCAAAAAAGAAAAGGCGTGCGCGTCACGGCCGACGGGTGCACGCACACGCGCACGCGCACGTCACGGCCTGCTGGTAGGCGGCGACGGCGGCGTGTCTGTGGTGGACCCATGCTCATGTAGTCCTCTTCCCACTTCACAAAAGTGTCATATCCATTGGGGTACACCCCAAGTTTCTATAAGTCCCCTAATAAGCTCCTCCAAGGCAAATTGCCCAAGCAATGCGGGACTAAAGAGTTAGTGGGAATGAAACAAAGACTTTGGAGAGCCTATTATTTCCAACAAATCTCCCACTAATGGCTCGAGAAAAGAAATGAAGAACTCCTGGGTAAAAGAAGGATATATACCTAAGCATCAATGTCTTTCGATTGAATTGATACATAGTGAAGTGATGCAACGACTTACTTCCTAATGAGTGAATTACTCTTGGACTCATTAGAGTCTGGTTGAGACACACACAACACATATTGTAACCTTGAGTATGTGCAAACTCCGCGATACATATCAAGCGCTTTAAGGCTATGCGCCCACCTCGAGTCTCATAAGTGCTCTAGAAAAACTGCCCTTGTCTTTCGTAGAATGTCTCCAAACCTTCACACCCACGTGGTGATTCATCAAGTGCTTCTCTATAGCACCATCACAAGGGATATGGAACCATTAAGAGCATATTGCTCAACCTCTTAACAGATAATGAGTCCATCAAGTGCTTCTCTGTAGCACCACCAAAACTGCTTATGGACTTATCTCAAAGTGAATCCATCAAATGCTTCTCAATAGCACCATCAAACTTGGTTATGGATTCAAGAACACTACCACATGCCATAGGGATGGAAATGTAGTGTATGTTAGGAATCATAATGCTTCATTAGACAACACGGGGTATCAACCATATTGTCTTAACTCATAAGCTTTAGCCCCATCCTCCTTGACGAATCAAGAACCACTTTCCTTGGCTACCCATTAGTTAGTGGATCTGCAAGATTTTTTTGGACCGCACATATTCCAAAGAAATTATTCCATTTTTCAGGAGTTGTTTAACCACGTCATGTCTGATGCGTATGCTTCTTTTCTTCCCGTTGTAGACACTGTTTTTAGCAACTCCACTGGCTGCTTGAGAATCACATTGAAGGAAAATTGATGCAGTTTTTCCCCCACAATGGCAAGTCTGCTAAGAATTTCTTTATCATTCAGCTTCTTGTCCTACCAACTCAAGTGAAATGAATTCAGATTCCATGGTGGATCGTGCTATACATTTCTGTTTTGAAGACTTATATGATATAACACATCCACCCAAAGTAAAAACAAAACCACTAGTTGAACTTAATTCATCATTACCTGTTGCATTACAAAATCCTTCTAAAACAACAGAAAATCTACTAAAATGCAAACATCAATCAATAGTTCATTTCAGGTATTTTAGCAAACGATGAAGTGTATTCCAATGTTCATTACTAGGGTTGTTTGTATAACGACTTAGCATACTAACAGCATAGGCTATATCAGGTCGAGTGCAGTTCATAAGGAACATTACACTTCCGATGATTTTAGCATATTCAGATTGGGAAACACTCTCGTCCAAATTCTTTTCAGATGTATGCTAGGGTCATATGGAGTTCTAGTAGTCACAACATCAAAACAGTTGAACTTTTTCAGCACCTTTTCTACGAAATGAGATTGACACAAGAAGATGCCACTGAAGTTTTTAATAACTCTAACTCCTAAAATAACATCAGCTTCTCCTAGATCTTTCATCTCAAACTGAGATGACAAGAAATTCTTGGTATCATTTACAACGTCCAGATTGTTTCCAAAAATGAACATGTCATCTACATATAGGCATATAATCACACAATCTAATCCTAATAGATTAGAATAAACACAGGAGTCAGAGGTATTCACAATATAGCCATTTCTCACTAAAGTGCTGTTAAACTTCTCATACCATTGCTTAGGTGCTTGCTTTAGAGCATATATAGATTTTCTAAGCTTACATACATTATTCTTTTGACCAACAATCACAAACCCCTCGGGTTGGGAAATGTAGATTTCTTCATCTAGGCCACCATTTAAAAAGGCTGGCTTGACATCCATTTGATGTATAACTAACTCATGAGTTGCAGCTAAGGTAATTGGAGCCCTTATTGTAGCAATCTTGGTCATAGGAGAATAGGTATCAAAATAGTCTAAGCCTTTCTTTTGGGTAAAATCCCTAATCACAAGTCTAGCTTTGAACTTTATATTGAATCATCAGGTTTCATCTTTTTCTTGAAGATCCATTTACTACTAATGGGTCTACTACCTTTATGTAACTCGATCAATTCTCAAGTTTGGTTAGAAACAATAGGATTAAGCTCTCTTTTAAAAGCCTCTTTCCAAAAATTAGCGTCAATAGATCTCATTGCCTCATTATAAGTTTTTGAGTCTCCTTCTATCATAAAGGCAGACACAAGCTCATCTCTAAGCAGATCTAAGGTCCAAAACTGGTTTCAATTCTTTGCCTCTTACTCCTTCTAGGTTCATCAATACTAGTACTAGTAATAGTAGGACTATTTGTATGCACATCATCAGATAATGTTGAAGGAGTGTGCATAGAAACATCAGTAGGTCATAGACATGGATTCCTTTTTCAAAGGAAAAATAAAAATTCTGCATTTCTAGATTCAGAAATAGAGCGATCTTTAAAAGACATGAATATATAAGTAGCACTATGATGAGCATAACCAAAGAACCCAGTATCATAGGTCTTATGTCCAATGTTAGACTTCTTAAAGTCAGGTAGACATACCTTGGCCAAACAACCACACAATATAAGAAAATTCAGGTTGGGAATATATCCTCTCTACATCTTATAAGTTATCTGTCTAGTTCCTTATGTGGTACACGGTTAAGAACATGAAAAGATGAAAGAATAGCTTCCCCTCACATGTCAGTAGACACCACTGAACTCAAAATCATAGCATTCATCATTTCCTTCAAAGTTCTGTTTTACGTACAGCTATACAATTTTGTTGCGGTAAGTAAGGGGCACCAAACTAATCACATTCTTCTCACAATAGTCTTTTAGGGTGTTGGTAATATTTATCCGTCTCTGTCGGACCTAACTCTCTTGCTATTCTTATCAAGTTGGTTATCTGCTTCGGCTTGTATTTAATAAACATTTCTCCTGCCTCACATTTGGTTCTAAGAAGGTACACCCTAGTGAACTTAGAGTAATCATCAACAACTGTGATAATAGTAATGTCTCCCTCCTTTGCTTTTAGTAGAGATATATTAGAAAAGAATTTAAGAAATTTCAATAAGAGAAAATGGGAATCCGCTAGTCATTGATGACAAATTTCCATTGGCTAGCGTCGAAACCCCAACCACCAACCATCTCCTCTTATTTTTTCGTGTCTGATTCGTTCACTTCGATATTCATCTCATTCAAACAAAGATGATAAGCAGCATTTACGCATTAACACGCATTAGCATTGCAAAATTAATAATAATCTAACATTCAAAAGATTAGCTTCACATCTCCAACAAACATGGCATGACAAATAAGGATTTTGCATCATATCGAAAATGTGTTGACTACAGATGAGGTATTGCTCTATTTATATGCTATATTGGTTTCTGTTGGGGTAAAATGGCCTGAAGCACCTTCTATGGTTGGAAGGTATGCCGAAGCCCCTCCTGAAATGGACATAGATAATCAACTGGGTTTATGGTGCTATTCATAGAAATAACAGGCAGGAATTGTACCACTAACTTTCATTTATTAATAATGTGTAGGGTTGCTACTCATGGAAGTAACAGGTATAGATTGCACCCTCAACTTTCATATAATAATGATGATGCTTATACCACTAGGCGTGTGTGGGTTCTCCACTCAAAACATCTGAGTGTAGGAGAGAGTTTAACTAGCCTATCAACAAGGGAAAGACATCATATGCTTGGATTCGGTTGAAGGGTTAGAAATACAGTAGTATCTCTTATTCGAGTAAGCAATAAGTATCCTTGGCCAAAACTAACATAAGAGTAGAATTATAACAGAGGCATATTTCTACTACCACTGGATATAAATATAGTAGCATCTTAGTAATTTCCTTCAGTCCACTTCAATGGCTCAAAATCCTTACAAGACCAACAAAGATAGCAAAGATAAGCCAAATAAAAATTGATGGGTTTCTTCACAAAAAATATATTAAGTGGCAAACGTTTACTCATTGCTTGCAATGGTTGCCATAATATAATACCGGAATAATTGCTTTCAAATTGTTAGATCAAATGGGTGCACTACTATGGCTGGCGAGAAAAAACAACAAATAAACAGAGAAGGGAAACAGAGAATAAAGGACCGCTGAGTAATACCGAAGACTGCAGAGTATTACTGTACAGGAAGGGAAAGAAAAGAATTGGACAGTGGGAAAAATACTTATCAGATGTGAGCGAAAGCGCTGTGTCGTAGGATGGCCACTGACTTGAAAGCAATTACGGTGCGACCTCGGTGGTAATCGATATTGTCGGTTGCTCCCCAAGGTTAGCACATCAGCCTATGGACGCGTCCACTTATGGCCAGGGACTTTGGAGTTTGCACAATACAAATACCTAGGAGAACAAGCTGATGAAGAGAATTTTTTGGAGGAAGCAGATATTTTCGTGTATCACATATGGAAAGAGACATGGCTATTTATAAGAATCATCAAAAGCTGTTTCAGAATGGTCAAAATTAATTAGGGCGTATGAATGTTGTAATTACAGCTGCAATCAAAACCATAATTAGGGCGTATGAATGCTGTAATTAACAGTTGCAATCAATTGGACATTAACATCTGCAATCAAAATTGGAACGTTAAGACATTTAAAGGGCTGGGTCCAAAAAAGAACAGACACGCCGTCCAAAAAAGGAAAGGTGCGCGCGTTACGTCATGGCTGACGGGCGGACGGCGCGCGCGCACGTCATGTCATGGCCGACCGGTGGGCGGGAGGAGGCAGCGACTCGCGCGCGTGTGGTGGACCCATGCTCGTGTAAGTCCTCTACCGTTCACAAAAGTGTCGTACCCCTTGAGGCACACCCCAAGTCTCTACAACTTCCCTAATAAACTCCTCCAAGGCAAATTGCCCAAGCAATGTGGGACTAAAGGGTTAGTGGAAATGAAACAAAGGCTTTTGAGAGCCTATTATTTCCAACAATCCCCCACTAATGGCTCGAGAAAAGAAACGAAGAACTCACGAGTAAAAGAAGTATAAATACTTAAGCATCAATGTCTTTCGATTGAATTGATACATAGTGAAGTGATGCAACAACTTACTTCCTAATAAGTGAATTACTCTTGAACTCATTAGAGTTCGGTTGAGACCACCACAACACATATTGTAACATTGAGTATATGCAAACTCTGCGATGCATATCAAGCACTTTAAGGCATGCGCCCACCTCGGGTCTCATGAGTGCTCTAGAAAAACTGCCATTGTCTTTCATAGAAGGCGGCCAAACCTTCACACCCATGTAGGTGATCCATCAAGTGCTTCTCTTAGCACCATTACAAGGAATATAGAACCATTAAGAGCATATTACTCAACCTCTCAACAGATAATGAGTTCATCAAGTGCTTCTCTATGGCACCACCAAAACTGGTTATGGACTTATCTCAAAATGAGTCCATCAAGTGCTTCTCAATAGCACCACCAAACTTGGTTATGGATTCAAAAACACTACCAGACACCATTGGGATGGAAATGTAGTGTATGTTAAGAATTATATGGCTTTGTTAGACCACACTGGGTATCAACCATATTGTCTTAACTCATGGGCTTTAGCCTCACCCCCTCGACGAATCAAAAACCACTTTCCTTGGCAATTCCTTGGTTAGTGGAACTACAAGATTTCTTTCGGACCTCACATATTCCAAAGAAATTATTCCGTTTAAGGAGTTGTTTAACCACATCGTGTCTGATGCGTATGCGTCTTTTCTTTCCGTTGTAGACACTGTTTTAGTAACTTCAATGGCTGCTTGAGAATCACAATGAAGGAAAACTGATGCAGTTTTTTCTCCACAGTGGCAAGTCTGCTAACAGTTTCTTAACCATTCAGCTTCTTGTTCTACCAACTCAAGTTAAATAAATTCAGATTCCATGGTGGATCGTGCTATACATGTCTGTTTTGAAGACTTCCATGATATAACACCTCCACTAAAAGTAAAAACAAAACCACTAGTTAAACTTAATTCATCATTACATGAAACCAGTTTGCATCACAAAATTCTTCTAAAACAACAGGAAATCTACTAAAATGCGAACACCAATCAATAGTTCATTTCAGGCATTTTAGCAAACGATGAAGTGCATTCAAATGTTCATTACTATGGTTATGTGTATAACGACTTAGCCTACTAACTGCGTAGGCTATATCAGGTAGAGTGCACTTCATGCGGAACATTACACTTCCTATGATTTTAGCATATTCAGATTGGGAAACACTCTCGTCCAAATTCTTTTTCAGATGTATGCTAGGGTAATATGGAGTTCTAGTAGTCACAACATCAAAATAGTTGAACTTTTTCAGCACCTTTTCTACGAAATGAGATTGACACAAGGAGATGCCACTGAAGTTTCTAATAACTCTAACTCCTAAAATAACATCAGCTTCTCCTAGGTCTTTTATCTCAAACTGAGATGACAAGAAATTCTTGGTATCATTCACAACGTCTAGATTATTCCCAAAAATCAACATGTCATCTACATATAGGCATATAATCACACAATCTGATCCTAATAGATTAGAATAAACACAGAAGTCAGAGATATTCACAATATAGCCATTCCTCACTAAAGTGCTATTAAACTTCTCATACCATTGCTTAGGTGCATGTTTTAGAGCATATAGAGATTTTCTAAGCTTCCATACATTATTCTCTTGACCAACAATCACAAACCCCTCGGGCTGGAAAATGTAAATTTCTTCATATATGCCACCATTTAAAAAGGCTGTCTTGACGTCCATTTGATGTATAACTAACTCATGAGTTGCAGTTATAAGGTAATTGGAGTCCTTATCGTAGCAATCTTCGTCACAGAAGAATACGTATCAAAATAGTCTAAGCCTTTCTTTTGGATAAAACCCCTAACCACAAGTCTAGCTTTGAACTTTATATTGAACCATCAGGTCTCATCTTTTTCTTGCAGATCCATTTACTACTAATGGGTCTACTACCTTTATGTAACTCAATCAGTTCCCAAGTTTGGTTGGAAACAATAGGATTAGCTCGCTTTTAATAGCATCTTTCCAAAAACTAGCGTCAATGGATTTCATTGTCTCATCATAAGTTTTTGAGTCTCCTTCTATCATAAAGGCAGACACAAACTCATCTCTAAGCAGATCTATACATGCATTTTCTGATAAAATCAGGACCAAAACTGGTTTCAATTCTTTGCCTCTTACTCCTTCTAGGTTCATCAATACTAATACTAGTAATAGTAGGACTATTTGTATGCACATCATCAGATAATGTTGAAGGAGTGGGCATAGAAACATCAGTAGGTCATAAGAGACATGGATTTCCTTTTCAAAGGAAAAATATGCTCAAAAAATTCTGCATTTCTAGACTCAGAAATAGAGTGATCTTTAAAAGACATGAATCTATAAGTAGCACTATGATGAGCATAACCAAATAACACAGTATCATAGGTCTTAGGTCCAATGTTAGACTTCTTAAAGTTAGGTATACCTACCTTGGCCAAACAACCCCACACTCTAAGAAAATTCAGGTTAGGAATATATCATTTCTACATCTCATAAGGTGTCTTATCTAGTTCCTTATGTGGTACACGGTTAAGACCATGAAAAGATGAAAGAATAGCTTCCCCTCAATGTCATCAGACATCACTGAACTCAAAATCATAGCATTCATCATTTCCTTCAAAGTTCCGTTTTTACGTACAGCCATACAATTTTGTTGTGGTAAGTAAGGGGCACCAAACTAATCACATTCTTCTCACAATAGTCTTTTAGGGTGTTGGTAATATTTCTCCGTCTTTGTCAGACCTAACTCTCTTGATATTCTTATCAAGTTGGTTATCTGCTTCGGCCTTGTATTTAATAAACATTTCTTCTGCCTCACATTTGGTTCTAAGAAGGTACACCCTAGTGAACCTTGAGTAATCATCAACAAATGTGATATAGTAATGTTTCCCTCCTTTGCTTCTAGTAGAGATATATTAGAAAAGAATTTAAGAAATTTCAATAAGAGAAAAATGGGAATTAGCTAGTCAATGATGACAAATTTCCTCCTTGGTTAGCGTCGAAACCCCAACCCCCAACCATCTCCTCTTATTTTTTCATGTCTGATTCGTTCATTTTGATATTCATCTCATTCAAACAAAAATGATAAGCAACATTTGCGCATTAACACACATTAGCATTGCAAAATTGATAATAATCCAACATTCAAAAGATTAGCTTCACATCTCCAACAAACAGGGCATGACAAATAAGGATTTTACATTATACCGAAAATGTGTTGACTACAGATGAGGTATTGCCTTATTTATCTGCTATATTGGTTTCTGTTAGGGTAAAATGGCCTGAAGCACTTTCTATGGTTGGAATGTTTACCGAAGCTCCTCCTGAACTGGACATAGAAAATCAACTTGGACATAGAAAATCAACTGGTTGTTTGGTGCTATTCATAGAAATAAGTATCCCTAACTTTCGTATATTAATAATGTGTAGGATTGCTACTCTTAGCAGTAACAGGTATGGATTGCACCTTGAACTTTCATATAATAATAATGGTGCTTATACCACTAGGCATGTGTGGGTTCTCCACTCAAAACATCGGGGGGGGGGGGAGGAGAGAGTTTAACTAGCATATCAACAAAAGAATGACATCATATGCTTGGATTCAGTTGAAGGGTTAGAAATACGGTAGTATCTCTTATTCGAGTAAGCAATAAGTATCCTTTAATGGCCAAAACTAACATAAAAGTAGAATTATAACAGAGTCATATTTCTACTACCAATGGACATAAGTATAGTAGCAACTTAGTAATTTCTTTCAGTCCACTTCAATGGCTCAAAATCCTTACAAGCTCAACAAAGATAGCAAAGATAAGCCAAATAAAAATTGATGGGTTTCTTCACAAAAAATATATTAAGTGGCAAACGTCTACTCATTGCTTGCAATGGTAGCCATAGTATAATACCGAAATAATTGCTTTCAAATTGTTAGATTAAAGGGGTGCACAACTATGGCTGACGAGACGAAACAACACATAAACAGAGAAGAGAAACGGAGAATAGAGGACTGCAGAGTAATACTGAAGACTGCAGAGTATTACTGTGCAGGAAAGGAAAGAAAAGAATCGGACAAGGGAAAACATACTTACTAGATGTGAGTGAAAGCGCTGTGTCGTGGGATGACCACTGGCTTGAAATCAATTACAGTGCGACCTCGATGGTAATCGATATCGCCGGTTGCTCCCCAAGGTTAACACAGCAGCCTCTGGATACGTCCACTCATGGTCAGGGACTTAGGAGTTTGCACAGTACAGATACCTAGGAGAACAAGCTGAGGAAGAGAGAATTTTTTGGAGGACGCAAATATTTTCGTGTATCACATATGGAGAGAGACATGGCTACTTATAAGAATAATCAAAAGATGTTTCAGAATATAAATGGTCAAAATTAATTAGGGCATAATAATGTTGTAATTAACAGCTGCAATCAAAACCATAATTAGGGCGTATGAATGCTGTAATTAACAGCTGCAATCAATAGGATATTAACAGCTGCAATCAAAATTGGAACGTTGAGACATTTAAGGGGCTGTGTGATCGTCTCGGATAGTAACTCCGAAAACAATGTAGTGTTACCGCAAGCGCACGGTTAAGTGGTAAGTGGGTATCGAATCACGGGAAAGAACTATTGGTATCTATATAGATTATTGAGCTATTGTAACTCGGTGACGAAGAAATTTTGGTATCACAATCGTTCAAAGTATTGTAGGGCTTGGGAATCCCTACTATAGATTTCAAGCAATTAATGTGAAATACGAATTTCTACATTACTACACTTGATTTAGGGTGAACTTGTTGCAACTAAATTGGGAACCAACACACGCTCTCGCGCTACACAAGTCTATAGTAATCTAAACTAGAGCATCCTCTCGCGCAAGCCTAGTTCAAATCGCTAGCATTAAGATCGACAATAATATTCAATTCCAACTTAAGCTCGCTCTTGCACAACTTGAGTTCGAATCTAGTTTGTGATAGTTCGTATTTGTTTTACAATCGTAAAAACGAATATAATTATTGAAATATAATAAAGATGCTAGCTTTGGTCGCTCTCGTGCACCAACTCTAGGGAATCTCGATTATCAGTCTAAATCGAATATCTAGGGCTTTCCTTAAATCAAGATCATCTCTCGAGCTCTCAAGATCCAATAGAAATGCCTAGCTATCCATAGTAAATCGATCACAATCTAACCCTTAACAAGTTTAGCGATATAGCAATTCAATAGATCACACAAATCATACTTTAAATCCATAGGGTTCATCCCTTTGTCCTAGAGCAAAGAGACTACTCACAATTCATCATAGAAATCACGTTAGAAACAAGATATGCAATAGAATTCATCACAAAACTCAGATTTAGAGAGAAGTATAGCATAAACGTATCAATTTGCAAGAGTTTAGACAAACCAATTTCTGAATACAAGCTTCAAGAATAAGAAATTTAGATCATTGCCAAAAGAAAACTAGAACTAGAATTAAAACTAAGAAAATTATTCTGAAGAGTCTCTCCTTGGGCTGCTCTGAAAATCCTGATAGATTTGCCCCTGAACAGCTACAAACCCTAGATTTTGGGATCTGTCCGACGGCGCACTCGGCCGAGTGAACTGCTCAGTCGGTCGAGTGAAAAATCTGCAGGAATTGGGGTTTTCAGCGTTCTGGAAGTTCAGACCACTCGGCTGAGTAGTCTTCTCACTCGGTCGAGTGAGATTCATACTCGGTCGAGTATGACCTACTGCAGATCCTCCCTAAAAACAGAGAAGCGTCGAATGATTTCTTCACAATTTTTATCTCCACTCGGTCGAGTGGTCTTCTCACTCGGTCGAGTGGAAATTCCTACTCGGTCGAGTGCATTCTGGCTCTTCTTCAGGCTGGATAGGGCGTGTCAGCTTCACTCGGTCGAGTGGGCTGCTTCACTCGGCCGAGTGGGTTGCGTCACTCGGCCGAGTAGCCTGTTTTCTTACTCTTCTTTCTCTCTTCTCGCTTCCTCGTCATTTCTTTCGCCTTCCTTCTACTACTACTCATCATCCAGCACTATTAGCTCTCCGATATCATCATTCATGATGCTCCGGCACGCGTGTAGGCGTTTGTGGCTCCAAATTGCTCCCGATTGCTCCATATTTCCTCAAATCAGACGAAACAAAGGAATAGTGAAATATATCATGAAAACGTCGTATAATCATTAAAATCACGATATGAGCAATCGTTATGGGATGGAAAAATGCAGAAATAAAGTGTAAAATATGAGCCTATCACTGGGTCCAAAAAAGAAAAGGCACGCCCTCTAAAAACGAAAAGGCGCACGTGTCACGGCCGGTCAATGGCGGCGGTGCGAGTGCGTGGTGGACCCATGCTTATGTAAGTCCTCTCTCCTCCACAAAAGTGTCGTACCCACCAATAAACTCTTCCAAGGCTAATTGCCCAAGCAATGTGGGACTAAAGAGTTAGTAGGAATGAAATTCAGGCTTTTGAGAGCCTATTATTTCCAACAAAATTTGCATTACAAGAAGGAAATAATCATTTTAAGTGTTGAGAATTGAAGGTTCAAATCAAATGGTTTTGTTTGACAACACCCTCTTCTTCATTTCGTCTCCTTCTAGCCTTCTTACTCTGATTCACCCATAAGGGATTACTCGCGAAGCCTTGATAAAATAAAGTGCATGAATGTAATTTACGTTATGAGAAAAAGGAATTCTACAGATGAATATTTTTTTTTGAAAAGTAATAAATTTTATTCATATAACTCAAGCAATTACAATAAGGACAATTTTTGCAAATATGCCAAATTAATAAATTAATTAGGAAAATTGACCTAATTTATTTTTAATTAGCAAAACCGACCTCTTTTGGTTTTGGGAGCCAAAAGAGGTCGGGCTGGGGCTGGGGCACGTGTGTGGCCTCGGCCGCACCTTCAGAGTGCGGCCGAGAGCCGCACCTTCAGAGTGCGGCCATGGGCCGCATCTTCAAAGTGCGGCCCTTGGCCGCACCTGACAGCTGCGGCCCTTGGCCGCACCTGACAGCTGCGGCCCATGGCCACAAGACCTCACAGCAGCCCGCGACCTTGCGGGCTGCAGCAGAAGTCCTCCAACTCGCGGCCGCTCCTTCAAAGTACGGCGATTGATTTTTTTTGTGTGGTTATTATATTTTGTTTCAGGTTAATTCTACTCTCTATGTTATGTTATTGAATGTTTTTTGTGATTTTTATTCAATATAGATTGAATTTTAGGGTTTTTGAGATAAATCTATATTTGGGGAAATTTTATAGGTTTTTTATAAAATGGAGGAGGCAGGACCTATTACTAATGCGGTCTTGTATGATCAAGCACGTCATCGTTCTGCTGATGTAGTGCAAGGGCAGGTAAATAGAAAGAATTAATATGCAAAGTACGTAATTATTATTGAAAGGAAAAAATTAAGGTGTGAATTATATGTTTGCAGGCATCGATAGCAATTGTCGATCATGGACAGAAACATACAAAGTGGAGATTAGATCAGCGCGCGCGACCATATATTGAAGCGTCCAGATTACACCTATGTGCGCGCTTGCGTTGGGTACGGTTAGACCACGCATTGCTGATTGCTTTGGTTGAAAGATGGAGGCCAGAGACAAATACATTTCACATGCGTCAGGGAGAGATGACAATCACGTTACAGGACGTGGCAGTCATCACAGGCCTACCGATTGATGGAGAACCAATATATCAATGTGAAATGCGAGATGGCAGCTGGGGTGCATTGATGGAGAGACTACTTGGACAGGATACCCCGCAAAGAAAAGCAGCCAAGGTAAAACTTAGTTGGTTGCGTGATACATTTTCTGATTTGCCTGAGGATGCAGATGATGAGGACATTCAGCGGTATGCACGGGCATATCTGCTTCATATGATTGGAACCTTACTGGTTCCGGATCCAAGCAAAGGATCTATAAATCTCCGCTGGTTGACAAAGTTAGATGATTTTGAGGAGTCCGGTGGATATTCATGGGGAAGTGCGATGCTTGCGCACTTGTATGCTGAGCTCAGCAAGGTGGCATTAAAGCAGACAAAGGCTTTATATGCATGCGGATTATTATTGCAGGTATAATTTTTTCTGTTAGCTATAATAGTGATATATCTATATATATCAATATATTTCACATTCTGAGGAAAAATTCATATTACAGGTTTGGAGCTGGGAGAGAATGTATGTAGGAAGACCAAGGCTCCTGCAGGATGTATTTGCTGACACCGTTCCCTATAGGTTCAGGTGGAATACAGGAAAATCATTCATGGAAACTGCTCATGGAAACCTTGATACATACAGAGACCAATTTGACACATTAGAGAGTACGCAGGTGTGTATATGTAAATTTTATAACGTAGGTGATCAATTGATATATAATATAGTACACTGATATATTTGTGTACTTCATGTCTCATAGGTTACCTGGGAGCCTTATGTAGAGCGATTCGAGCAGCTGCCGGCGTTATGTCGTGAACATCCCGAGTTATGGCGAGCGAGGGTACCCATATTCTGTTGGGAAGCACGGGTTATGCATTTGTATGGGAAATATGGTGGGTGTTTACTTGTGGCCACCGGTGTGGATGGTAATGATGGTACCCATTTGGGTGTTTACTTCTAAGTATTGATGGTACCCATTTGTATGGGAAATATGGTGGGTGTTTACTTGTGGCCACCGGTGTGGATGGTAATGGTGGGCTGTTTCCCTTGGCATTTGCGGTTGTGTCAGCGGAGAACCAAGAAAACTGGAAGTGGTTTTTCGCATGTATGTATGAATACATACCAAGTGCGCATGGACGAACGATAACCTTCATTTCAGATAGAATGAAAGGAATTCCTCGAGCACTAGAAGATGGATGGCCAGCACATTATCACCATAGGTATTGTCTGCGGCATATTATTGCAAATTACAAGGTGAAAGGATTCCGAACACGTTCCTTGGAGGGAAACTTCTGGATGGCTGGCATTGCATCAGACTTGCTGACATACAATGCCTATCGTGCCAAAATTAAAGACGAGTCCATTGAAGCAGATGCGTGGATATCTGCAGATTTACATGGAGAAGAAAGCATGTGGGCGATGCATGCCGATCGTGGGAAACGTTATTGCATCATGACAACAAATTGTTCTGAGAGCTTTAATGGGGTGCTCAAAGGTGCTAGGGCTCTACCGATACACGCGTTGATTGCAAGAACATTTTACAGGTTAAATAGATATTTCTTCAGTCGAAGACTAAGTGGGCAAGGGTGGACGACAGATTTTGTGCCCACAACAATGGACATTATTGCGGCACGGAGGGAAGCAGCCCGAACGTTTATGCTCACAAGGTTTAGTGATTGTGAGTGGCAGGTGACTGACAATGATGGTCTCTGTTATACTGTTAAGTTGCATGACGAGAAATGCAGATGTAGTTGCAATATTCCTTTGCTTCAACACATCCCATGTGCCCATGTTATCGCCGCAACTTCCAGACAAGAATATGGTGCCAATATAGCATATATGCCATTCTGTTCGCCATGGTATAAGGTTAGCAGATATCGCCTTGCATATGAACCTTTATTTCACCCCATACCCGATGCACGGTATTAGAAGGCTTGGGATGGTCCCAAATTACTTCCACCCGACAAAAGAAGACCTCCAGGTCGGCCTACATCTACACGTATTCGGGGGGCAATGGATATTCCGCGCGAAGGAAGCCGACAGAATAGATGTGGCAATTGCCATCAACTTGGGCACTACAAATCACGTTGCCGAAATCCTCCAACACACGCGTATGTTGATTCTTCAATTCATATATTTCTTGTGTATATACATATGTTGTTCTAATTTATGCTTATCTTGTAGGTATTCATCTCAAGGCCGCGGCGCGTCTTCATCACAAGGCCGCGGCGCGTCTTCATCACAAGGCCGCGGCGCGTCTTCATCTCAAGGCCGCGGCGCGTCTTCATCTCAAGGCCGCGGCACGTCTTCATCTCAAGGCCGTGGCAGATCCCGCACATGATGTAATGATGGATGTTACTCTACTGATACTGTTGTGTTAGGGCCATGATTGATGTGTTAGGGCCATGTTTTTTTGTAAGTTTATTGAATTCGACATGATATGTATTTTGAAATTTAAACTTCTATGGTTGATGAATTCATTGTTGTTTGATTTATGTGTTACTTGAGCTTGAATTCTATGTGATGTGTGTTTTGATTTATATGACCGTTTGGATATCCAAGTGATGTGTTGTGATATACAAATCTATTTGTGATACGCTATGGCTTTGAGAATAATTTGGGACACGTTTTGATTTTTATATGCATATGCTGGAGTGAATTATGGTTGAATTATCGGGAGAGTATGAGAAGCAGCTGCTGAAATGGAGAAGAGCAGCAGCAGCTATTTGTATTTGCAAATATAGAGGAGCAAGCAGCAGCTGCTGGCAATTCGGCTCTGTAATTGTGTGGCCAAGGGCCGCAGCTGTCAGGTGCGGCCAAGGGCCGCACTTTGAAGATGCGGCCCATGGCCGCACTCTGAAGGTGCGGCTCTCGGCCGCACTCTGAAGGTGCGGCCGAGGCCACACACGTGCCCCAGCCCCAGCCCGACCTCTTTTGGCTCCCAAAACCAAAAGAGGTCGGTTTTGCTAATTAAAAATAAATTAGGTCGATTTTCCTAATTAATTTATTAATTTGGCCTATTTGCAAAAATTGTCCTTACAATAATGGACTAGAACTCGTCCATACAAGTAAACTAGCATGACACTAAGGTCTCAATACGAAAACAAATAATAACAAAACCATGACCAGTTTTCATCCAAATCTCTTTTTAGGATGTCTTATTCTTGTACTCCTTCTATTAGGGAGGGCCCTATTAATGGGTGTTTTGCGCAAGATCTCCTCTATCCATTCTGCATTATCCATAGTCGTTCCTCATCCACCTGCCACTCGCTCTCATATTCTACATTTTCATCTTCATTGACTTCGTTGTTGGGATCATCAATGTCATCTTCGTTACCAACATCAGCATCATCTTCGTTACCAACATCAGCATAATCTTCATTACCAACATTATCAGGATCATCTACACGGACATTTTCTATAGGGCCTACAGAAGATATTGGACGTGTTTCCTTTCATTTTCATTCATCTTTTTGACTTCTTTCGCAAGTTTCTCCAACTCCATTCCTTGTAGGATCATCTTCCCATCTCCCAAGACTTCTACACATCACCATCATCTTATGACATTCAACCATCCCGCTTTCTCCACTGGAGCCACATGGATTACCACACCACATCGATCACATATTACATGTAACATTGCTTCAAATGAGGAAATGGGGAAATACCGGGACATGGCTTCCCTAGAGGAGTGACAATATCAGGAACATTTGCCAGGTTTGTTTTGTTTTGTGTGTGTGAGTGTTTTTTGTGTTATTTGTTTTGTGTTTTTTTTGGTGTTTTTGTGTTTGTGTGTGTGTGTGTGTGTTTTTTTTTTTTTTTTTTGGGGGGGGGGGGGGGGGGAGGGGTTGGGGGGTGGAGATAAAGGAGCTTCACCATCTCCATTCCTAAATCCACCCAGATATTAGCCACTAATTAATCTATTATCCTATTTTATGTACAGTTAAAAAACAATTATAAAGCCAATACCAACACTGCATTGCAAATTGTTATCTGGCTAACTTTCACTAAACTATAATGAAATTTCTAAATTTGAAATAACTACCATGAACTTGTCTCAGAAAACTACCATATGTTAGTAACCATTGGCTTTATTATCACGTGGCGTCTTGTCATATTCTCTATTCATTTACTTTTCTTGGTGAGATGATGAAGAAAGCTAATGGCAAGAGAGGGGGAGATGGTAGCAAGTTAACGACCAGGAGGAGGGAATTGGTGGTAACATCAGAGAAGAGCAGAGTTGAATAAAGAGTAAGGGGAGATAAGATGAAGAGATGAGATGGTGGTGGATGAGGATAGGGGTGGTAATCGGGTCTGGTCAGGTTTAACACATTCTGTTTACGGGTATATTCGAATCCAAACTGAATTTAATTCGGATCAGTATTCCATAATTAAACCTAAACCAGGTAAAATCTGAGTGACCCGTACCCGACCCTCTTGCCTAAGCGGGTCGGGTTCGGGTCGGGTTCTAGTATATGTCAGCTTGAGTTTTTTTAAAATCACTAATTTTTCATAGCCAATATGAATCGAACCCAGACATGCTTCCTTCACACAAATGAACCAACCACCAGGTTACACCATCCCTGTATCATGGATAAACTAATACTATATATATATATATATATATATATATATATATAATATATAATGTGCCTGAGGTTGACCTCAGGCAGAATTACCTGAGGTCAAACCCTCTGTCCGGATGTTGTAGGTAGTTTTTTTTGAAATTTTTTTTGCAGTAGGTAGATATACTTGTTATGTAGCTCCCCACAAAATTTCAGCTCAATCCGACACCGTTTGAGCCTCCGTTCATCGATTTCAAAAACGTTGCGCAAAACTGTCCAGAATTCTGGACAGTTTTGCGCAACGTTTTTGAAATCGATGAACGGAGGCTCAAACGGTGTCGGATTGAGCTGAAATTTTGTGGGGAGCTATATAACAAGTATATCTACCTACTGCAAAAAAAAATTTCAAAAAAAAATACCTACAACATATATATATATATATATATATATATATATATATATATATATATATATATATATATATATATATGATAAAACATGTTGTATTCGGGTGGCATTGGGTTAGATATTAAAATTGAAACCGCTCCGTTTCGTAGAGTTAAGCGGGTTGATTCAGATTTTACCCTAAACCGATTTTTTCTCAACCAATACCTAGAAATTTGGGTTATGTTTGGGTTGATCCGTCGGGTCAATATTAGTTCGCTACCCCTAATGGTGGATTACTATGGAGGGAAATAAATTAAGGAAGTGGTAGGTTATATTATCGGTGGTGAAAGGACGGAGATTTTTGGGGAAAGAGACGGGGACATAAGAAATAGATTATAATGGTGAATAGAGGAGGATTGTAATGTTTTGTATATGTAGAGGGAAAGAAATGGGAGGGAAGACATGTGGGCCCCATATGTCATACTCTATTTTTAAAAAGAGAGTGGTACAGGGGCCCACATGTCGTGCTTATTTTTTAAACAGCATGAGAAGCGTGTTTCACTTGTTATCCTTTTTTAAGGACTGACATATGAGGTCCACGTGTCATACTTATTGACAGGTAAATCTGTCACAGAGTAAGGTGATGCTGACAAGGATGCCTCTGATGACATGGCACTACGTTGACAGATGAGCTGGACCCGAAAGAGGCTATGTTCGAGTCTGAGAGAGCTAAGTCCGAGCTATCGGGTAAAGCCCGACCTAACTCCGAGATATCTTTGGCTATTCGCAGCACAGAGAAATCGTCAGAGGGTCGGATTTTGGTTCCGATCCAAATTCTCTTAGATGCTTAAGTTAGCTAAGTCCGACCTATTGGGAGGTCGTCCAATCATTGTCACGTCAAATTATAGCGGAAGAAATATAAAGTGAAAGAAGTAATGAGTGTCAGAGTACTTTATTGTTTAGTATCGCTGGAGCCTCCTTTTGCCCTATCGTCGTTGTGACTATTTTTAGGTAAGGGTTTCCCCTCAGTGCTTAATAGATAACGACTTTGCTTTAATGGTGGCATGATTGTCCCTGAAAAAGGACAAATCGCTATCCACTTACCCCGCCATTAATATCAAGCCCATTATTAAATGATCCCTTGAGGCTCGGGAGCTCAACGGGCAAACATGGCTTGACTTGGCTTTGACTGGGTAAGCGGTTGGCATTCAGCGAGGACTTCTTGGGCTTTTTGGGCCACAACATTGCATTCCTTGTGGGCTTATTTATTTGGATGAGTTGTCCCTGCTTGCTTCGGGGTCGGCCCATTAGAGTAACAATGACCCCCATTAAATACGAGCTCAGACAGAGCGACTGTTGATGTTGAGTGATGTGATATCTCATTAAATACGACAGTCGAAGTGGGAGTTTTGATTTTGACCGCCAGAATTACCGTTCCTCTGATTTGGCCGTTGCAATGGTCCAATGCTCGGGGCATGGATGCCCATAGATCATCGATATGTGCCCTCCATTCAGAGGGTTGGGGTCGATCGTGGAGAGAAAGAACTCAGGATAATTTAGGAAGAGAGTGGGATGATGCGAACTTTCTTGTTTGAACGTTAAAAAAGAAACCATTTTCCTTCTTTGTTTCGTTCGCTCTGCTTCAATTTAAGAATATCCTCCATGTTTTCTTCTTCGACATATGTGGCCACCAAGTAATGGGAAGTGATGGAAAGAACAGAGTTTGCTTCATCCCAGATCTCTCGCCTTGAGGATCTCTTAAATGTGAATGAGGCACAATCGGCTGTTAACCCTTCAGAGCAAGTTGTGGAGAAAAGAAAAGGATTGGCTCTTGTCCATGTTGACCCTGAGGTTCCAATCTCGCGAGACAATAAAGGAAATCTCTTACTACCTGACGTGGTTGCCAACCAAGCCTCTGAAGTGCCGGCTGATCAGCTCCGTAGACTTCATGAAGATTATGTTCGATTTCCCTATCAAGTTCGGATCCATCTGCCAATGAAAGGGTTTGCTTTTTCGGAGAGTGTGAAGTGGGGGTGTACCCAAAAGCTTTCATTCATGGGCTTCACTTTCACATGCATCCTTTCATTCCTCAAGTGTTGAATGCTCTTGTGTTTTTCCTTTACCAGCTGACCCCCAACTCCGTGGGCTGTCTGGTCGGCTTCATCGTACTCTGCATACTGACCAGAGTGGAACCGACCATTACGTTGTTCAAATACTTCTTTCAATTAAAGATCCATGTGTCTACCGTGTGGTACTACATCACCGCCCGAAGGAACATGCAGCTAATCAAAGATCTCCCCATCTCGAATCGAAGGTGGAAAGAGCACTTTATTTTTGTGACCTTTCCCGGTGTGGCGTTCTTCCTTACTCATTGGAAGCACTCGAGACTTGCTGCGAATGAAGAAGTGTCCCTCTCGGAAGGTGAGCTAAAGGCCGCCAACCGTTTACTAGCCCAGCCAAAGAGCCTCAGATCAGTATCAAAGCTTATATCCACCGAGACTCTGCTAAGGACTGTTTAGGCAGCAGGTAATGTACTTTCTTAGGCCTCGTGTTCCCCTTTTCTTTTTCCTAACCCCCTTTTCCTCTTACGGATGTGGTCAAGCAAGAGTAGCAGGATGATCCTGAACTTCAAAACGCCTTCCGAGCTTCTCTTCAAATAATTGATGAAAGCTTGCCTTCTCAACAGGTGGTTCGACTCGAAACGAAGCTCGGTCAAGGCCGTTGGGAGCTCGTCCTAAGCGGCCCAGGACATTCCTCAGAAGGGTCATGGCTTGAAAAAGAAAAGATTTCGTACCATGGCTGATGTTGAATGAGCCAAAGAGAAGAAGAGGAGAGGTGAAGTCACCATCACGAGCTCGAACTCTCCAGACATTGATGTAGTCGAGGCTGGATCGTGGCCACTGAGCAAGTTCGGGCCCCCGCTGATGAGGCACCTTCGAGGGGGCCGATGCCACCTTTCGAATCATGCCTTTGTGAGGATACTTGGCCATGGGAATGGTCTCCAGCCTTCGGAGCCGTTGGCCGACGCAATTCCTCCTGAGTTCAGGTCGATCTTGTTGGCAGACAGGTCACCCCAGCTTCGCCAGAATGTCCTAAGGATAAGCTTTACAACTTCACTTTTCCTATGGAAAAGGGGGCGTCAGCTTTCACGAATTATGGGGCTGCCTCCCGGCTTATTGAGAATTCAATTATTCCTCGGGATAGGGCCATATTGCAAAAGGTTGACTACGAAAGGCTGACCCGCTTTATGGTCTGTTATAGTCATTATGTGTGTATCTCTCTTCCTTTCTTATCGGTGCCAAGTACCGGATTTAACCGCCACCTTATCTTGTGATATACAGATGGTCTCGGTGGCGGCCGAGCTACGACGATGCTCACCGGCGATGGTCAATTATGATGCCAATTTAGCTTCAAGCGAAAATGGATAGCTACCGCCCAGAAAGCTATTACCATGGCGAAAACGAAATTGGAGACATCATCGCTTCATGAGGTCAAGCTCACATCTCAAGTGGAGGAGCTAGAGAAGGAGATGATAACTGCAAGAGTGAGGGCTAAAGATTAGGCGACCTTCAGGAGGCAGGCCGAGCAACAACTTTTTGAGAAGGCTGCCTTCAGGAAGCAGGCCGAGGAACGACTAGTTGAGAGAGAAAGGAAGTGAAAGGCGGATGAAGCCAACCTTTGAGCTCAGCTAGTTGCGTCGGAGGGGGTTGACCCTTCAAAGATTACAGAGGAGGCGGTGGAAAAATATAAAGAAAGCCTTGGCCCCACATCTTTGAATTATTTAAGGCAGTCTTTTCACGGTGTCAACAGGAAATCGAGCGCAATTTCCCCACTTCGGAAATTGACTTTGATCAGCTGACATTGATATCCGATGATGAGCCCGAAGAGGATGCCAATCCTCCTGTCGAGGAGGATGATTATCCCTTTGCCAAGGAGAATGACAATGCTCCTGTCGAGAAAGCTGCATCGATGTCCCCAGAGGGTTGTCCATATGACTCTGCCGACTCATGAATTCACAGCTCAATTTTGGGTGTGGGACTTCTCTTTTTTAGTATAAATAGAATATGGTTTATTATATGAATGAATGTTCATCTCTTCATGAAATACTTGATTACTAAGGGCTTCATTCTCCTTATTGTAGAGAGTTTGTCCCCCCAGTTGGTGGAGCTAGCTCTTCCCCTAAGTGAGTAGCTTTCGATCGTTTAGCTAGGTAAGCCTGCGCGAGGGTATAAATAGGTCGTCCTCGTTCGTATAGCTAGGTTGGCCCGCAAAGTGGATGCCTCTCTGGTCGTATAGCCGCGCAGCCCACAATGGTATAAATGGGTCGTCCCCGTTCGTATAGCTAGGTCGGTCCGCGAAGGGGATGCCCCTCCGGTCGTATAGCTGAGTAGCCTGCGAGGGTATCAATTGGATGCACAGACCTGAGTACTTGAAAAGAAAACAAGGTTGATAAAATGACCCTTGTAAAGTATACTTGTCACATGTGCATTAGCTCGACATAGTGGAAGTATTGAAAAAGATACTTTATTTATTGATTCAATTTTAAATAAATAGAAAGCACGGACAATGGAAATCCATACATGTGTTTATTTGATGTGGGTGTGGCTCAAAGTGTCGCCTTGCACGTTTTAAGCTCTTGACTAATGAGACCTCCCTCACAGAGCATTCAACCACCCGGGTAACTGGCGAGCGTGGCATGACCCATTTTCCTTTATATTTGCCTTTTGAGGTACCTTTTGCTGCCCCCGTTTTCGAGGCGTCGATGAATTTCTTCAAATGACCACGTTTAATCAAGGCTTCAATATGCTTTTTCAATGTCCAGCAATCCTAGGTGTCGTGGCCATTTTCTTGTGATACATGCAAAATTGAGGTCATCCCTCTTCTTATACTTACCCTTCAACATGGGAAGAGGTTGATCGAGGTATCCCTCGCCCTTTGCGTAGGCCAGTACTTTGGCCTTGGAAGCGTTCAGTTTGGTGAAGGTCTCGTCGGCTGCTCGTGAACAACCCTTGGGGCTCCTTTCTCATCGCCGTCTGTCTCTGGACTCTCGACGAGATCCGTCATGGGCTCGAGCTTCTCTTCTTGCTTTTGCAGGTGGCTCGGAAGTGCTTTTGTTCCGGGCTGCTAGTGCTTCTTCAGCCATCATATACGTCTCCACCCCGGTGAGAAGATGATCTAGGCTACGAGGGGGCTTATGGTGTAATGACTTCATGAAATCTTCACAACGGATCCCCTTCTTGAACACTGCTATGGTGATGTCATCGTTACAACCCTCTATGTGCAGCCTTTCTAGGTTGAAACTCTTGATGAAGTCTCTCGGGGTTTCCACGTCCATTTGTTTTAGGGTGAACAGATGGTCTGAGCTCTTCTTTCTCCTCTTTCCTACCATGAATTGTTGGCAGAAAGCTCGGGTCAAACTCTTAAATGATCCGATGCTACGATTAGGTAGCCCATTGTACCATTCTTTTGCTGCCTCCCGCAATGTCGTGTAGAAGGCTTGTTAGAGGAAAGCATCATCTACCCAATGTACCTCTATCATGCCCTTGTAATCTTGGACGTGTTCTTGAGGGTCGCCCGAGCTATCATATTTATCTAAGTTGGGCGTCTTGAACTTGGGTAATCGCTGGGCTGAGGTGATACTCCTCTTCAGAGGAGTGCGCTCGTCATATGAGCTTGCGGATGTGGAATGAGGACGTCGCTCGTTAGTTTGACGTCCGGGCTGTCGATTGATAGAGGCAGTGGAGGAATCACCTTCTCCACTCGAGCTGTCAGTGGATGATGGAGGAGAAGGCTTCTTTCACTGACTTTTCCATTTATGGTCCGATTTGGAGAGCCGAGGGGGACTGCGACCGTGGGCTCCCTTGTGTTTGTCATGTCCGCTCGCATGCATGTTGGATTTCAAGGGGTCGTGGGAAGATCACCTGCTTCTCGTGGAATTCGCATATAATAATAGTCACCAGGTGAGTTTCGGAATGTCACCTTTTGCGGCATTATTTGGAAGGAAGTGTCGGTCCCCCTTGAGCTGGGACGACGTTGGAGATATGTAATTGATAGTGTTGGAAATAATAGGCTCTCAAAAGCTTTTGTTTCATACCCACTATTCTTTTTAGTCCCACATTGCTTGGGCAATTTTCCTTGGAGGAGTTTATTAGGGGAGTTGTAGAGACTTGGGCTGTTCCCCAAGGGGTACGACATTTTTGTGAAGAAGAGAGGACATACATGGTCATGGGTCCACCATGCGTGTGCGTCGCCGCCGCCCGTCCGCCGGCCGTGACGTGACGTGCGTGCGCCGTCCGCTGTGTCGTGACGCGCATGCCTTTCCTTTTTGGACGCCATGACTTTTCTTTTTTGGACCTAGCCCATTGATGCATCATTCAAAACCTCTCCTTAATATGCGATTAAAGCTTTGCTTTAATACGCAGCATTCAAATTCTCATTTTAATTCACATTAATATTTGGTCGTTTGAATTTTGAATTCTTATATACCTTCTTCATTCCTCAAGAAACAACATGAAAAATACGCAGAAAGAATTCTTCACTCAAAATTTCTTCTTTCTCACTCCTGGAAAATTTGTACCGTGCAAACTCCAAAGCTTCTACCTGCGAGTGGACGCGTTTAGAGGCTGCTGTGTTAACATTGGGGAGCAACCGGCGCTATCGATTACCACCGAGGTCGAGCAGTAATTGCTTTCAAGTCAGTGGTCCTCCCACGACACAACCTTGAAACTCTTTTGGTAAGTACTCTGTTTCTCTGATCCTCCTCGGTATTCTACCTATTTTTCCTACAATTTGAAAGCAATTAATCTGGTATTATATGTTGGCTACCATTGCAAGCAATGAGTAGAAGCTTGCGACTTGATATATTGTTTGTGCCCCATAAACTTCATTTATATGCACAATGATACATCGTAAAAAATATTTGGATATCTTAGTATTGTTACATTCAAACGATACAACTTATTGCTATTGCTGATTTATCAAGTTGCTACTGCTGTGACTTACTCGCGTAGCTTGTCACACCTTTTAGGCCGATTGGTATTGAAGAAGTCGATCATGCACATGTTACACTGCAAAGCTCTTCAGAATGAAGCAACTCTAATGAAGCAATATCTGTGTGAGTGCTTGGGTATATTTGAATATTAATATGACTCTAAATCTTATCGTTCTTATGCGGAAAATTGTAGTGTTCAACTGAGGGGTAAATTTTTGCAGTTTAAATCATATTAGCTTTGCGATCCTCATGAAATGTAGCTATCAGCATCTTTTGTTATTACAAGAATGCATGAGCTGAACTCTGCATCCCATCAAATTGTTAGCAAAACACATTCGGTGTTTAGGTTAACAAATATGCTAATGCAGTAGTGTGTTCCTTTGTGTCTGTGATTTTGAGGAGAGATTATTTTTGGATTTGGAGGACTACCTTATCTGACTCAGGAGAGATTATTTGTGCATATATAACTCTGTGTCCATGTGAGAATATGACACATGTTTCGATGTTCATCGGTCTTAGTTCTTTATTGACCTCCCACTCTTGCATATGTCAAACATACACTTGTGTGAGAAATTGTAATATTCATATAAATCCATACGTGCTATTTTTCTGATTGATGTTCCTTGAGATGTTCTGTTGAAGTACTTGGTCTGCTAAGTTTTAGCTAGCAATGAATTGAAAGTTGAAAACCCACGCTGCATGGAAATGGAATACTAGTATTTGAAAATTTTCTAATTCTGAAATGTATGTAACTTTGTGAATGAGATGAATATCAAAATGAAAGAATCAGTCATGAAATAAATTAAGAGGAGATGGTTGGGGGTTAGAGTTTCGATGCTAGCCAAGGAAGAAATTTATGATTACTCTAGGTTCACTAGGGAGTACCTTCTTAAACCTAAAGATGAAGTAGAAGAGATGTTTATTATATACAAGGCTGAGCAGAAAACCAACTTGATAAGAAACTCAAGAGAGTTAGGACTGACAGAGATGGAGAAATAGTACCAATACCCTAAAAGGACTATTGTAAGAAGAATGGAATTAGCGCCCCTTACTTACCACAATAATGGTATAGCCGAACGTAAGAATAGAATCTTGAAGGAAATGATGAATGTTATGCTTTTAAGTTCAGAGATGTCTGATAACATGTGTAGGAAAGCTATTCTTTCAGCTTGTCATGTTCTTAATCGTGTATCCCATAAGAAACTAGACAAGACACCTTATGAGATGTGGAAAGGATATAATTCCAACCTGTATTTTCTTAGAGTGTGGGGGTGTTTGGCTAAAGTATGTCTACCTGGCTTTAAGAAGTCTAACATTGGACCTAAGACCTATGACATTGTATTCATATGTTATTCTAATCATAGGTGATGGGCTTGTGTTTGCCTTTATGATAGAAGAAGACCCATAAACTTATGATAAGGAAATGAGATCCATTGATGCTAGTTTTTGGAAATAGGCTATTAAAAGAGAGCTTGATTCTATTGTTTCTAATCAAACTTGAAAATTGTCTTAGTCACCTAAAGATAGTTCAAAGCTAGACTTGTGATTAGATGTTTTACCCAAAAGAAAGGCTTAGACTATTTTGATACTTATTCTTATGTGACCAAGATTGCTACGATAAGGAATCTAATTGCTTCAGCTGCATTTCATGAGTTAGTTGTACATCAAATGGATGTCAAGACAGCTGCTTTAAATGGCGACTTAGAGGGAAAAATCTACATGTCTCAACCCGAGGGGGTTGTGATTGTTGGTCAAGAGAATAAGGTATGCAAACTTAGAAAAACTCTATATAGTCTAAAGCAAACATCTAAGCAATGGTATGAGAAGTTTAATAGCACTTTAGTGAGGAATGAATATATTGTGAATACATCTGAATCCTGTTTATTCTAAACTAATAGGATCAGATTGTGTGATTATATGCCTATATGTAGATGACATGTTGATTTTTGGGAACAATCTGGATGTTGTGAAAGATACCAAGAATTTCTTGTCAGCCCAATTTGAGATAAAAGACCTAGGAGAAGCTGATTTAATTTTAGGAGTTATAGTTATTAGAAACTCCAGTGGCATCTCCTTATGTCAA